>CM039679.1:2603939-2762226 GCA_022537955.1 Schmidtea mediterranea | reverse complement strand
AAGATAGAAGGAAAATTGAAAGCACCGTTAAGCCAATGCCAAATTCCACCAGAACCCATGACAATGATCGCCCCCCAATGGACGTAGTAGGACCACTCCATGAAACTAAAACGATGGAAATATCTATATATTGGTAGTGACAGATTATGTATCAAAGTCCCGAAGCATTCGCAATACCAGATCAAAAGCCAAACAATAGCGAGAATCCTAGTAGAGGAAATATGCTGTAGATACGGGAACCCCAAACAGATCCTAACTGATCAAGGAACCAACTTTATGAGCCGAAATAATAGAGGAAGTAACGATTACTTCCAGAATTGCGAAGTGAGAACATCACACGTACCATCCGCAAACAAAATGGTTCAAAAGCGACGATCAATGGCATTACTGAATAGAAATGATGTCGAATTATGTAAAGCAGACACCAAAAAGGATTGGGGGGGATAGATATATAAATCTATGCCTATGGCTTAAGAATGTCAATACACTCAGCAAACAAAATTGAGTTCCATGCAAATTAATGTACGGCAGAGAATGTTAACATGCCAATAGACCTAGAATATCAACCCCGATAATCACAGTATATTTGGAAATTTGATGATTATGTAACAGGGTTCAAAGAAGCGAATGCAGGAGATCTGGAAAACGGCAGGTATGAATATTAGATTTAATCAAGAAGTTATTAAAGAATTGGCACGATTAAAAAGCGGAGACGTACGCGAGACATAACTTCCGTGTGGAGGACTGGGTAATTAATTGCAACGCCAGAAAATTATTCCAGGAGTAGCCAGGAAAATTACAAAGATGTTGGTAAAGGACCATACGAAATAATGTACCGTAAACGACATTAATGCGCGAAGTTTAAATTGGTCAATAACCACTCATTAGACCTATTTACGTGAACGTTGAGTAGATGAAAGCGATACCAGAGACAATAAGCAATAACCAGAGAATCGAGGTATTTGCAAAACCAGATCACAAACTCAACAACTGAGTATAAACGAACTAACGATGAGTCGAAAAATAGAGCGACATCAAATTTATTAATGTAGAGGAGACCTAAACCGGTGAATCCAAAATTACGCTAAACGCGACCCAAGAACAAATGTAGACCAAGATGGATTATAATTAGTAAAACTATCAGAGAGATAATTGGCCAGAATGGGTCGAAGGAAAAGGATGGATGAGGAATAGGTAAACAAAGCGGCGAAAACAATCGCAATGGATTATGCTAAAGGAGCTAGAAGCCCACCAGAAAGGATCGTATCAAAGGAAGCATACCCATGATCTTCACTATGGGCAGATGTAGAAGGGAACGTACCTTACATAATCGCGAGTAAACATAGATACCCAAAGGTTAATAGACATAATTCAACTTATGCAGAAATGCGACACGCCCTCAAATATTACCAAACGAAGAGGACAACACCTTAATGTTCGCAGTTGCAGAAGATGCCTTCTACAACAGTCCTGAGAGACATTACTAAAACAGATCAACGTTCAAGAAAAAGGGACAATGACGAAAACAATGTACTACATTACGTGCTGAATCCAGACAAGCAAGCGCAAATTAAAATTATATAACCAGTAACGCGCACAAAGTCAGAGAGAGAGAAATGCATGGGTAAAACCAATCCAAACATTATTGGAAGCTATCGGACTGCCAAACAAGACAGCAACAGCCATCTTGATTGAAATGGAACCTACGAAGGAATATCACTTTAAGATTCCGATCTGAACTTATTGGTAGAAACAGAAACGTCTTATTAAAAGAAACAATATACGCTCACTATCCTTCCCAAACAATAAAAGCAATGCTTGAAGTGGGAAGGACTGGAAATTCACCCAATATCCAAAAGAAGCAGTACGAAGTCGGAGATAGAAAGGAACAACTATTATATGATAATTACATAGATGCATCGAAGCAAATAAGATTCCAGCGAGCAAACAAGAAATAAAAGAAGATGGACGACATTAAAAGCAAGAGATAATAAAAGTATACGAGGAAATAATTGAAATAATAAAATGCGAGGACGAGCATTTCAAAGGAACCCGGATGGAGGTAATAATGGAAGAAGGAGGGAAGGGATTACAAACAACAAACCAAAGGGATCAAAATGCTAGGACGAAAATAATCCGCACAAACAGAGAAAAAGGATCATCCAACGAGGAACGTTCGAGAAACGACAACAGCAATAAACAATGGGGAGAACGAACAGAGGTATGATGTACTACAAACAAAAAGGAAAATCAAAACCGACCGACCCTTGCCGACAAAAAAATAAATGATATTGATCGTCATCAGTTAACAGAAAGCTGACGGAAACATCACAAAGGAGAATAAAAATCGTTCAGGAATACGAACAATGAATGAGAAAGGAAGCGCAAGCAACAGGATATGCTACAACTGACGATGAATACAAAGCATAGTTGTCAATTTGATTCCATAGGAAAACCAGGAAAGATAGAAATACGATCCGAAACTCTCTTTCATGCCAAACCACCAAAGATGTATGTAAGATGCTACAGAAGATAGAATACGTAAAAATCAGGAAGTAACCAGGAATAGCAAATTGCGGAATAATAAAACAGAGGAATAGAAACCATCGAACAGTATGGATACAAAACAAAAATTATCGATTGTTGGGAAAAATTGAATATTGAAAGCAGGAAGAAAATGTGAATGCATAGACCTAGAAGGAAAATTGCGGAAGTATAGAATATGTGCAACAAACGATATAATAATAACGTGTACACTAGCTAAAAACCCTGGCGAGAGACAATTCACCAACACCAAAAGAGAACCTTATCAACGTCGAGCACGGAAATAAAGAAATAACTATAAAAGTAGATCAGTCCAAAGAGTGGAGAAGAGGATAAGGAGTTCGAAAATGTGGGCAAAGAAACCCATACAAAGTTTGTATATTCGAAACTAAAAAGAACGGAACGATAAATGAAGGATCAATGTCAAGCAAATGAAGATATCAAAACCAAAATTACGCATTCCCAACCAAAAAGGAAAGCGTGGAAGTATATAGTACACGTGCAGAAAGGAAGAGACGTTACTGGAAATTCAATTACAAGAAAGAGTTATAGAAACAATTACGACAAAACGCCGGAAAGAAACAGAGAAGAACCGTATCAACGATCCAGCATCAGAGAAAAGTTAAACAGTTAATAATTTAACATAGAGTCAAATGCAGCAAATGAAAAGAAATTAGTATTGAGAACACAGGTGAAAAAAACCTTATCACAAAAATCTGCGTTATACGAACCAGAGAAAACGACCAAGTAAACAAAAGATCCATGTAAACAAGCAAAATATAAAGATCAAAGTATCGAATTCCCAACAAAAAGAAACTGCGGGAAAAATATGTAATAAACATCCAAAAGGGAACTCTGACATTGGAGACGATACCAGAAAACCACTCAAGTCAAAGCGATAGATCATCACAAACAAAACAATTTCTGGAGAAAAACAGAACGAAAAACATGGAAAAAAAGGAATGATCATGGAGGACACCACCTTTCAATCCAATGAAGCACTAAACTCAGGAAAAGCATCAAAATTGAAACAAAAGAAGGGAATAATGGAGGACAACCAATGCAAGAGAAAATAACATAGACAGACTATGAAAAGAATTACCAATGATATAAATGATCTGGATACACAACAAGCATAATAAAGAGCATAGTAATGCTAATAAATTCACTAGTAGGAACTACCAAAATGCAGAGAAGAAGCCAGCGAAGAAAAGATTTATTGGCCAGCAGTAGAAAACATTCAATTACGATATCGAATTAGGACAATATGGATGCAGAAAGAACCGAAGAATATGAAATCATAGGACTCTAGCACAAGCGGACTCTGGTTAAAAAAGAACCGCCCATTATCGAAGCACAAATCAATGGTCGAATGAATCGGTTGGGGGTATATACCAGATAATGAAGTGAGAAATACGGGGATATACGAACATTGCGTATAGAGCCGCGGAGACGATGGTGTAAACGAAAAAGAAGGGAACTTGGATATAGTTGGTAAAATATTATGGTAGTATATTAGTAGTAATAATATGTATGTCTCTATATGTAAATATCGTATACAAAATGCCGTTAGAGACATAATCGAAACGAAGAGAAATGTGCCGATGAATTAATGATGTGTTATAAAATCAACAGATGAATCCGAATAACGTAAATCAACCAAACCCAAGGTGAGAATACACCATTCACAGAGCAAGTACAACAACCAGCAGGCTGCAATGTACCTATAGAGATCGTTAGAATTAATCAAGGAATATATAAGATTCAAGGAAATCGAGCAAATCGTGGAGGACGACAATGTGAATTAGATGACATAATAACGAACAATGCGCAAAACTCAGTGGGACAAAATTACTCATCTAGTTTAACAGAAGTGTGAACAGAGGCTACAACAAGCCATAAGACTTAGAAGAAGCAACAGAGAACATATTGCAATTACAAGGATGACATGAACAATTAGCAGTCAAGTTAGATGGCAAGCTGACGAAATTAGAGACGACGTCGATAACAACCAACAGGCACATAGAATCCAGGCAAGTTGGGTGGAATGGATAGATCAATGCCAGATTCACCCCAAACCGGAATTCAACAGTTAGATAAAAAAAAGCTACCTTGATAAATAGGTATAAAATTAAAGCAGATGAGGTAAGCAACGTCAAGTAAATCAGAAAACTTTTTTGTAGATATGACAGACAATCATCGAGAGAATTAGAGGAAGCGAGAATCCATCCGAAACTACGAGACGAATAATGAAAAATAAGATTAGAATGGTGAACGATATCAAGGAAAGACTAAAGTGTTGTAAATGTAAAGAATTACTGATTGGAGCGAGACAGACGAAATGCGGATGCAGAATATGTACAGATTGTACATAGAAGTAATAGAAGTAAAAAGGTTAAAATGCCCTGGATGCGACGAAACGTTTGAAGAAGATGAAGACCCGACAACAATGGATAAAGCCACCAATAAAGAAATCAATAATCTATTAGTTCAATGTCGAGTAAAAGAATGTGAATGGAAAGGACTTATGAAGGAAGCCGAAAGTCACGCAAATGAATGCGAATATAACGAGATATTATGCGGAAAATGTCAAACCATCACAACAAAAAAGACGATAAAAGACCATCACAAAGTATGCATCAAGAGAGAGGAAAAATGCGAATTCTGTGGAGTCATTGACGAATGGACAAAAATAGAAATGGAACATCGGAATCCAAAAGAGGAACAAATATGTGATCTATATGAAGGAATATGCGCAAACAACTGCGACAAGAAAGATAAAGTCAAATTAAAGGAACATTGGAACGAATGTAGCGGCAAACCAGTCAAATGCCCGTTAGAATTATTCAATTGTCAAACGCAACTACCAATTGCGGAAATGCAAAAACACATGATAGAAAATAGCATCGAGCATACCGAAATTATGATGAAAACGATAGGAATGTTGGCATGGGAGTAAAAAGCCTACGAACAGAAAATGATGCACAAAAAGCAATAATAAGAGAAATATTAGAGTCCAGAAAGAATTTCGAGAGAAGCCAAGGAGACACACTCAAGAAAATGGTCGAAATAGAAAAGAAAATGCAACGGATGACCAACAGCATAAAGGAACTAGAAACCAACAATTCTATAACCAGAAAACATCCTACAGCACCATTTATATGGAAAATAACGAATTCGCAGAAAAAACTCCAGAGAGCAAAAGATGGAACACAGAGAATCCTAGATAGTCACCAATATACAGTTGGGAAATGGATACAAATTGGGTATTAGATTATATCCAAATGGAGATGGAATGCAACGGCACCCACATCAGTGTCTTCATCAGAGTAGGAAGAGGAGATTACGACGAGCTATTAACATGGCCTTTTAAACAAAATATGATATTAACAATGAAAGGGCAAGAGGACTATCGTAACCCAATCAGAACAGGAAATGAACCACAAATGGGAAGACCAACAACCGACTGGAATACAGCAATTGGTACACCACGTTTCTATCCACAACAACGATTGAGAGGAGAAGGATTCTTGCGAGAAGATAATTTGTATATAAAATTAGAAGTAGAGAGGCCGGACAAGACGTTGTAAAGAGAGAAAGAAAGTGTAAATAAATGTAAATAAAATAATAAAAATCAAATAAAAATCAAAAAATTACAAATAACCAGAAAAATCAGAAAAACAAAAATCCAAAAAATAATGACAATATTTAGATGGCAAGCGGAATCAGCGAAGAGACAACGGCACAGATGAGAGAAGGACCAGATTCGATATGGACGAGACTATGGAAAAAACCGGAAGAGGAAGAGAAAGTTAATACACTAGCAGCATCAATTATATACTATAAAGACTACGACGGAACAAGACGGCCAACGCAAATCATAAAAGCGATATACTCACAAAGGAGAGTGAGAGACGAGGAACTGAGAAAAGAGGAACAGAGATATCTAACTTTTAAAGATAATAAAGTGTTTACCGAACGGCAAGTCAAGAAATGGCCGCACAAGGATTTTATTTTACGGAACACCAGAACTACCAGACGAAGTAACATGCATCTATGTAAAGGAAAACTCGCAAAATGGGAAAAAGGAGAGACAGCTAAACGAGAACACCTGAGGAAATTTCAACCTGCCCATTTAGAATCAATATTGATGTAAGAAACCAAGCGATGAACAGAGCAGAAAGACTTCGACAATCAGAATTAGACAGTGATGAAAAGGGAGGTGAGAAAAAGATAACGATAATAAAGAGTTTCGAAGATCCAGCAGAATTAATATGGGAAAAAGAGACTATAAATAGAACGTTCGAAGAGAGAATTAAAACTTTCAAAGGAAATCCAAGAGCAGCAGAATTTGCGAGTCAAGGATATTGCCAAACAGCCAGAGGAATAATGTGCGAAGGATGTAAAAATCAACAACCAATACCAGATCAGAATGTCAAAAAGCTAAAACATAAAGGAAAATGTATGTATAAACAAGAAAAAGAGTCAAAGAATATCGAAATAATAATTACCAACCAACAAATAGAAGATATATTAGATCGACCAAAAACGAGAACCATAATGTTGTTATCAGGAGTGGATACTCAAAAAATGAGGAAAATAATCCAGGAAAGGTTAGCTAATAATTTAGAATGGTACGACTCGACACAAGCAATAATCCGAGCAATCAAGCGATATCAAGAGAAACCTAAAGAGAATCGTGACAAATCCATGATAAAAGAAGCTATTTTGGAGCAGTATCAATGTGTGACATGTTGGCAAAAACATGTAGAAATAATTTATATGCCTTGTGGACATATGGTCACATGTGAAGCATGTGGATCAAAAGTTGATATATGTCCAGTATGTAGAAAGCCGATCAACGGGCGGATCAAAGGATTCCGTTTCGCTGATCAGTAATTAAAAATGGAAGCAATATGTAAAAAGTGTAAATAAAGATAAACGTAAAAACAAAAAATAATAAAAACTCAAAAACCACAAAAATACGAGATGATGTAAATTATGATAAAATTGTGAGATGATCGAAAAGAGAAAATAATCAATTATTAATATTCAGAATCACAATGAACCAAAACGAGACGATAAACCAAAAGATAGAGACAGAGGACAAAGAGTCAAGAACCGAAAACCAATCCGAACAACTAAAAGAGATTAAAGAGGAATGGCAACAAAGGTCGAGGAGATTAAAAGAAATATTAACATCAGTAGAAGGAGAACTACTGAGAGATACGTTAAAGATAAAGATGATAAGAGAAGAATTAGAACAACAGACAATGAATTCTGAGGGAAATAATGAACCATATCAAGGACGAGAAGAGGAACTAGTAAAAGAATCGATGCAGAACCAAACCAGAATCAAAAACCAAAGAAAGGAGATCAGAATGTTAGAGCAAGAGAAGCAGGATCAACAAAAGCGAAATCGAAAAATTGCGTGAAGAGATAAAAGACAAAGAAGCAGAGATACGAGAAGAAGGAGAGGAAACGATAAAGATTATACAACAAATGCAGGAAGAAATTGGGCAAATTAGCACCCAATACCGAATAGAGAAGACAAAGAGAACCCATTTGGAACAAGCCAAAGAATGGGCAAAACGACAAGCACTCCATTGGAAAGCCAGATGGACGGAGGATAGAGAACACTCAAGGAGTAATTTGGAAGCACGAATTAGACACTACATTCAGCAAATAGCCGAAGAGGAAGATAGAGCAAGAGCTTACAAAGCTAAATGGGAGAGTGCGAAAAAGGAAGTCAACAAACTGAGAAATCAAGGGCCCAAAACCATCAAAGAAAATTAGAGAGCCCAGAGACGATAGACAGGAAAGAATAGTGATCCAAACAATGGCGGAAGCGAGAAAGTGGAAAGACAAGTATAGATTGTCGAAAATCGAGAATACGATACAATGGGAACATATACAAAAACAAGATCACGAAATAGTATGGCAACAAACGAGAATGAAGGAGATGCTAATAGAACAAGAAGAGACTCTTAAACAGAGACAAATACAACAAATAAAAACGGAAGACAAAGAAAAGTGGATCAAATCAGAAGCAAGAAGATGGAAAACCCAGTACCAGGAAGCCAAGGAAGAGATAAGACTGTTACCCAAAAGGATATTGAATATGGAAGATTGGGAGCTATGGGAACAAGTCGAAGTGCAGAAAGAAACAATTGAGGAACTGAACGAAGAAATCCAAACAATGGAATACCATGAACGAGCCAGACAAAATACAATAAGAAGGCTTAGGAAAACCGACAAGGACCTCAGAAAATGGATTGATCAGCTAAATCAAAAGATAACGGAAATCCTACACGAACAAACGGATGAAAGACGGCAAAATCAACAATTAAACGAGAGGATAACAGAACTCCAGCAGGAGGTGAACGGACACCGAGGAGTTGCAGTATTTAAAGAGATCCAGTTGAGACATCAACATGAAGTCAACGAACAGTTGAAAGAACAAGTTGAAGCAGAGATAAAAGCAATAAAGCAAGGATATGAGGAGAATGAACAGAATCTGAGAAAAGAAATCGAAAAGCTAAAAGCGTTGGAAAACACGCATCGTTTGGAAACGCAAGTGGAAGAATTAACAGAAAATACGGAATATCTTACCTATCTCTTAGACGAAGAGATACAAATATCAAACGCTTTACGTGCAGAAATAAATACCTTGCAGAGCCGACCACCAATCCTGCTCATGCCATTATACCCAACTGACATTATAAACCAAGTACCCGCCGAACCCGATGAAGGATTCGGGGAGACGGACGAAACGATAGTGTAAACCTAAAGAGGAAAAATTGTAAAAAGTGTAAAAAGACAAAATAATAAAAATGATAAAAACAAAAAATTGTAATCGATGTATATTTAGCATGAATTTGAATGAAGTAGAAATCCGAATGAATCTAGAAGACGGAGAATACGTACCAAGCCCAATTCAATTAGTAGAACCAATCGAGCAAGATCCACTGAGGTATTATAGTAAAAGGTGGAGAGCCGAAAGAAAGGAATGGCAAGAGCTAGTGGAGGAACAAGATTCAGAAATCGCCCAGATAAATCATCAGTTAATGCAATCTAAACAACTAGCCAATATGATAAAACGAAGACTAACATCTAGCATGGGAGAAAACAGAGATCAAAAGAGAGAAAATGAACGATTGAGACGAGAATTGGCCGAAATAAAGACTCGCGTAATCCTGGAAGATTATTGGAAAACCGAAGCAGAACGAATGCGAGATAGCAGAAAAAGCGAACAGAGATATGTAATACAACTAGAAGACAGTTGTAAAGAAGCCAGAGAGATAAAAGAGAGCCATCAACAAGCTCAAGATGAGATTAAAACGCTAACAGAACAGCTCCAGGAAGCGAGACGAAAGCTGGAAAAGCAAACAGCTAAACGAATAAATAGTAAACGTCAACTTAAAAAGAAAGCAAGCGAAAGAAATAAATCTTCAGATGAAAATAAATAACCAACAAAGAATAATCAAAGAAAACAAAGAGCGACTAAAAGAACTCCCAAAACTAACCGAGCGATTAATAAAAGCCCAAGTCCTGATAATGAGATTCTCAGAAAACAAAACTAAAGAGGAGTGCGAGATACACTCAACCCCAGAAAAAAGAGAAAGAGTAAAAAGGGCTAAACTCCACTGTAAATAAACGAAATAATCTTGTAAATAAATATAAAATTGATTATGTATTCGAAAATAGAAGTTATGAACCCAAACCTGTGGATAATAATGATGATAATAATGAGAAAATGCAATACTGAGAACCCATTAGAAAAATGCGAGAAATCCCAACCCTTCAGAAGAGAGGACAGCACCTGTGCCGATTTCAAAGAAATTTGTAGTAACCCCAATAATGAGGAATGTCAACAAATAAACCTCCAATGTATACAATGCCCCACAAAAGAAAACAAGGACGAGTTGAAACAGAATATCGAGAAAACCCAAACAATGGTACAAACCCTACTGGAAAATAATGAAGAAATAGCTAATATAAAAAATGAGAACCGAGAGATAAAGAAAACCCTGGAAACCCTCATCAGACAAATTCAAAGAAAAGCCAAAGCAAATCCCAATAATAAATTAATTCAAGAAATTCAAAAGATCGCCCTATCAATCAAAAAGCAACAAGGAAAACAAATCAAACAGAAAAATGAACCCCATGCAATGACAAGTCTATCAATCGAACTAATACTACCGATTAGTATAACATCTAACATAATACTCCTAATATGCTGTCTCATCCTCGGCCTAACAAACAACAAGCAAAGGCAAAATACCCAAATCCAAAAAGTCAGAAGAATGTTCGCCCAAATTCGAAAAACTACCAAACCCAACGAAATGACAAGACTCTCGCAGATTTCCATCAATCACCCTTCAAGATCAACCCAGCTCGAAAGCGAAACCCAAGCCGTCAGCGATTCATTCGAAAACAAATACAACTGAGTTACAGCAACTGATATTGATTCGAACTGATTTTCCTAACTCGAACTGATTTACATTGATTTGAACTGAATTTATTAACTCATACTGATCTACAGTGATTCGAACTAATATTGATCTACATTGATATTGAACTACACAATTGATATTTGATTATGTACTGTAGCCGGACCTTAAGTCCATCTTTCTCTTGATAATTAACCCTACAGTAGACATTTTTATGAATGTGAATATTGAAAACGGAATTGTATGTATTATTTTGAAATCAATTGAAATTGCGGGTCGCAATTTTACGGACCCCCGAGTGTTTTATGTTGGGCCAGAACATAAACGGCCTTGAAAAATGTTTAAATGGATCAGAAACACACACGCAGATACAACACGCAATTTAAAATAAACCTGAAAAACACCAATTAAACCATATAAAATCTGAGAAATAAAAGAATTAAATATAAAATAATAAACATAAAAATAAATTAAAATATTAACAAAATGCACCAAGATCCGCACGATACCTACACAAATACAACAAGAAAACACGACAAATTCGACGAAATTAGAAAAATCAATTAAAGTTCATTAAAGTGGAATTTAAATCGAAAAATTGAATTAGCAATAATTCAATAAAAATTTTAAATAAAAAATTATAAAAATAAATCAAGAAATATTAAAATTAAAAAATAGAATTTGCTAGAAAAGAACAAGGTCGAATTTTGTTTTACTGCATCAAATTTCACACGTCATACAAATAGGTATATATACTGATCCATTTTCACATTAAAGTTAACCTTAAAAAACCAAAAACCATTTTTCGAAAGAAAACCATTATTTTTTGAAATTACGTATTTGGAAACCTTTTTTAGGTAAGAAGCATATTGGTTGGAACCCTCTTTCCACATCACGTCCTTGCATCTCAATGGAGCTCTGCTCGGCGTTGGCGTGGGAAGAGAGGTATTTATGTCATTTATGTCATTTTATATATTGATTTGATGTTTTATGGAATGGTTAAATGGGTAAATTTATTTGTTTTATAATTAATAAATTTTATTAATATGTATAACTTAATTTATATGTCTTTATAAATTATAAATTTTAAATGTCGAAATTTTTCCGGCCCACAGCCGACACATCACGCAAGTTAGTAAAATCAACATAGTGCAAATGCATGTAAGTGCGTGGAAAATCGCCAATGATATGCACCCGTGAAGACTCAGCGTGCGCAACGCAGCGGTCGTAACGTCAATATTTATCCCTATAGCTGAAGCGAGGAATAAGGAAGAAGTCTCTGGCTGCTTCCTCGTTTCTCAATTCTGTAAAATCGACCTAAAATTATCTTACAAACGGCTTAAAATCATCACACCGAGTAGTCTAGTGGGCACTCAATAAATATAATATAAACACAAAGGCGCTTAAGATCTATTAAAGGGAAAGGGTACGGGGATAAATCAACTGAAATCGTTGGTATAAATAAATTCAATTGATGTTTAAAAATGATTTAACTGGTAATATATTAGCTCATCGAAAATAAAACATAAATATCGTAAGCAATTCAGTGAGTCCCTTACATTGAATTTATTCATCAAGTTAAAGATATTTTCATTAAAAATAAATAGTCCCTTAATTAATGTGGATTTTAATAAAATAATTAGTGGAAATTTAAGTGACTTACGGTTCAATCTAAACTAACTCCTTGATTCAGGATTAAAGTAAACGGGATAAAATAGAATGTAAAAAGAGTATTGTAATAACTTAAATAAAAATCACTGATATAACAAAAACTCGTGAAATAATCTTGAGAGTAAATTGGATACCACTTATGGTTAATTTAAACCCCTGATCTAAATAAAACTCAATACTACGATAAAGGCCGATGGTTCAAAGAGATTAAGCAACCTTAGTGATAATAATAGTAAACCAAATTCACGTTTTAAATGAACTTGAGTGCGAGAGGTACCCAAAATGCAAGTGGAGCTTTAAACAATTTAGACGAAGGGTAAACCAACTCATTAGGTGAAACTTACGGGAAAGTAGCATTAGCGAATAGTAATTGTTGGTAATAATTTAAAGTTATAGTTCAATTTTGGCAGATGAGTTTACTAAGAGAACGAATCGAAAAAAAAAAATCTATTCCTAGGAGTAAAGCAAAGTAATAAAACTAGGTAAACCTGATTGCCAGAAATAAAATGAATTCCTAGTTAGCTGTATTAGTTGCGGTCAATTTCAACGAATAAATCCATTTAATGTCGTAGAAAAAATTAAGTACAACTTATTTTAGTGGAATTAATAGTTCTAGTTACTACCCTTAACTTCCTCCCATCTTCTGCAGTAGACGAGTAAAAATCATTCGAACCATCAACCTAATTCAAGTAAACCCAATGGAATAAAGTTATAATGACCATAAATTGTTAATAAGTTACGGCCAAAAATCGAGTAAACATTAGATAAAACAATTCATGAATTACAATCTAACATAAGTAAATTCGACAATCTACTGATTAGGATCATTAATTAGCAGTAAAGAACCCATAGGCCAGCTAGTTAAAAATCATATGTTAGCGACAAGAACTAGTGATGGAATTAGGTACGCCAAATTAACTAAGCAATTTGAATCACAGGGATTTTCGTAATAAATAATTCACGACATTCGAAAGTCCATCAACACTCAAATAAAATGAAAGAACACAACTTTATATTGCAACCAATAGATCAGGAGAATGCAAATTTGTCTTACGATCGACCAATGTAGACGTAAACTGAAATAACTTCCAACCGCTGGTAGATAAAAATATCCAAACGACACGGGAAATAGTCCATCAAAATCCATAGTAGAAGTGCGTACGTGACACTAAAAATCTAACAGATGAAGGTATAAGAAGCGATTAAAACGATAACTTACCCTAGTTGATCTGACCGAGCTTTGCAGTTGAAAAATTTTAGGATAGCACGTTGATTAAATAAAACTGAATAATAGATTTGCCGAACGAAAGATATAGCCGGTTTATCGGCGAACAATAAACATAGACCGAAAATATTATCGCCAGATCAGTCAGATCAGTAGACCTAATAGACGCCGTAAATCTAAACATAGACTATCTCGGGGCGGATGTGCATCTCCGTCATCTTAAACCGGCACGTGAATTCGACTTATTTATGTAAATTAGTAAAATTCCAAGAGTGATCAAATAGCTCACGAAATTCCGGATTCTATTTTATGAGCTAGAATAATTCCATAAATGCATTCGCATTGCATATTTTATAAATAAACAGTCGCATTTCGTCATTTGAAACATACTTTAATAATTAAAGTTAACATTGTTTACAATATAAGTTTGATATTTTTTAATTATAATATTACATATATTATTTAATCTATTAGCCCAGATATTAATATAAAATACATATTGAAAACATATTTTTTTTGTTAATTAAGAGAGGTGCATGGTCAAGCCCATCTAAATAGGAGGCATGAATTAAGGTTGGCCAATTCAGGTACTTTGAGGGCACGAAATGTTAACAAATAAATGGAAACCCCTCCGTAACCATGAAGCTTGGGTTGAACTAAGAAGTAGTCCTAACCCTAATGTTAACGACAATTCTAATATAGACGAGATCTAACGTTAAGTTCCGCCCAACATTGACAAATGACAGTACGTGACCGAACGCAAGTTTCTATTCGTCTCAACAACATAATATTGAACAATACGAAAGCCCAACAGCCATCACTTAGCCATTAGTGAGTCAGATAATAATTCGCACGCACAATTTAGATAATCCGCTTTATTCTTTCGTTCATCATACGCCAGTGATTGATCATAATACATTGCTTTCAGCCAAACATGTCTCTAGAATGGACAGACACCAGATCGACCGACGCGCCATCCAGGAAGGAGTCACCCAGGAGAACAGGAACGATCGGAAAAATTCGTCGGCAATGGCCGTACCCTGCCACTCGGAGGGCACCGGATCTAAATAACGACTCTGAGGGACTCAATAGACAGCAGTACCCAGCTGCCGAGATATTTTCTAACGCGCAGGACCTCCTCACCCAGTGGGAGCGGGTGCAGGAGCGGGTGGACTTGCAAGTAGTCAAGGCAAGGATGTACCTTGCAAACGTGCTGGATGATATCATTGCCGGGCGGATCGCCGTCGCCCATCCACCTCGTCCGGTTCGAGACACTAGGCGACCCTACACGGTGGAGGCTCTCAAAAGAAGCCTAGAGCGGTACTGCCCGGACGATTGAACTAACGGACAAATTGATGTAGTGATTTGATAATAATTAGAACTGCGTGTGTTTTCTTCTCCTGTAACTGAAAATGAACTTTCGATTTGTTTGAAAAAATTAAAACATTTAAACCAATCATGAATTGACGTGTAACAACCCATTTAATTACAGTGATGTCCTCTCTACGGATCCTACAGACGGAACTAGACCGCGCGAGGCAGACGAATGCAGAATTACTCAGTCAGGTCCTGCAATTAACTCGCGAGATGCAGCAGGTCAAAGCGACTTGTTTAGACCCTAAACGGACGAAGATCCTGTATCAACGACTCACCGCAGCTCAAAAAGGCTGGGCCGAAGAACGCCAGCTCAACCGGAGTCTGCGTACGCAGGTTCGGGACTCGAAGTCGCCCTAGCGGTATGCCGGGAAGGTGAAGCGGTAACTTACCCGCTCATCTTCGCCCCCACTCAAATGCCGCAGACAGCTACCAAGTCAGCAGAACAACCCATCACCCCAGCAGTCGTCGACCGGGACGTAAGGAGCGTGCCCGACGTCGCGCCACACAACTCCAACACGTCCAGCAGTAACGGTTGTACATGTGTCGGAATCGAATAAACTAGTTTTAGATGTAGTTGAATTATTATTCTAATATAACCGTATACCAACACCGCCAATTCGTTCCACAGTCAATTAAGCATTAATCGTGAATAATTATGAGGGACAGAGCAAAGCGAGCATAGGTCTTCTATCGACAGCTCGTGAACCCGAGGGTTGTCCGAGCAACTATAGTACTAGCCAATGGTACTCAATTTTTGCGGACAATCCACCACTTGAACACATTACCAACGTTGCTTAGCAACGGGTGCCAAGTGGGTCAGTATCATTTTGTATGGCGTTACTAGGGTCGCCAGGAAGATAAGCAAGATTTGCAACCTTGTAACCCACCACTCTGTCCCTTCCAATTAAATCTAGGCTGATCGGTGGAGATGATTTCGTGTCAATCGTGCCTTACAGCTGGTTACTTGGGTTTAGATTAATAATAAGTACAAGTTTATTTAATGAAATAAATGACATGCACAATATCTATAAGTTAATTCGGTTGACTTAACGGTTGCGCGGCTCGGCGTCGGGCACGTTCCTTACGTCCCGGCCGGGGGATGCTTGGTTGAATGGTTGTCGGCTTCGATATTGGGGTGACATTTCCGTGGGAACTTCGACTCGGTAGTTGGAATGGGGCGAAGATGAGCTGGTACGTTACCGCTTCTCCTTCCCGACAGGCTGCTAGGGCAACTTCTAGGCCCCTGATCTGTGTGCGAAGGCTCTGATTGAGTTGGCGCTCCTCTGCCCAACCCTTTTGAGCGGCAGTAAGTCGGAGATAGAGCGTCTTCGTCTTTTTAGGGTCGGACCAGGTTGCTTTGACTTGCTGCACCTCGCGAGTTAGCTGTAGCATCTGACTGAGTAGATCTGCGTTTGCCCGCCTAGCGCGGTCTAGTTCGGTTTGAATCAATTATAGGGCCGACATTGCTATAATAAAAGAAAATATTCAGATTTCTTTATGGGTGTAATGAAATAAAATTCCGATTATTACAAACACAGTTATAGAAGTGAAATCTATTTATAGAGAAAATTAAGACGAACGACTTTTTTAGAATATTTAGATATTAACAACATCAATAAAGTAAATTGATATTTATGTCTTTGTCCTGGGATTCATGGCTCTTCAAAGAATTTCTTGATCCCTTCTTCCGCAGAGTAGCCTGGGATGATGGGCACTGGACGTCGAGTATTGCGGGGCGGTCGAGTCGGGTAGGTCTCCGCAATTCGCCCGACGAGGATGTCCTCTTCAACGTTGGCGAGGTACATCCGGGCCTTTACTACGTTTAAATCGACCTGTTCTTGGATTTTCTCCCACTGAGCAAGAAGGTTTCGCGCGTGGTCACGGATTTCCTCGGCGGGATACTGCTCTTCATCTGGCCTGCGGGGGTCGTTCTCCCGGCCCAGAATCTGCAATAGGGTTGAACAAGATCTTTTGGAACGTGGCTCCTCGAGAGTCATTGACGGGCGCGCTCGCTTCCAAGCCCGACGCCATTCATCAGTCTCGTGAGCTGATATCCATTCGGGGAGCATTGGTTCTTCTAAAATCGTGAGAGTCAAATGATTTAATATAATGCAATCTCAGAATAGTTTATGAGGCATATTGACGTTAGAAATTAATGTTCATTATCAAATAAATTATTGTAGGTGGACAAATTGTTACCGCTCTCATGGTGTATTGAAGTGTTGATAAACTGATATCACCACTCGGGAACGTCCTTAGGGTATCTATGGCGTTCATGGCTAACCGCTTAGTATTCGCCCGGGAAACAAAAGGGTTAATCATCACTCTACGGTCTGGATATGAGGACATTAATGGCTTGAAAATGTATGCTACGTTCAATTAATGTTTACATAAAAGTTAACTATGGCTGGGTGATCATACTCATTAAGCTTGTGTAACCTAGCATGATTATTGTTGACCATTCGGAAAACCATCACTATCTTAGGTCGAATTCCCTACGAAAACCTACTACGACTGATGAGTGGTAATCTCGCATATCTACCGTATTCATGGTTCTATAAAACGTGGTTATTAACAATCATTGATTTCGATATTCCTGAATCGTCCGATGAATTATAGGAAGTGTATTTACCAGTTAGTTTAACGTTCGGGAAACCTAGTATCTGAACTGTATGTTATGAGATTAATGATGAGGACATTTATGAATTTGAATTTAGGCGATTATGATAGTTCTTCCCGGTGTATTAAAGGTTATAAAATCAAACATAAAATATATGTAAAAGAGATTTCTAATTAATTTGACATTATTTGATTAGGATTAAACCATATATAATTTATTTAATAACAAGAAAAATTCTTACACGACAAAGTTATATTAACTCGAGAACATTAATTCATTAAAATTATATTTGTTTCAAAGGAAAATCTACATGTGGGTATCATAGAGAATTTCGGACGTTCGGGAAAAAAAGGGGATTGATGGGTTGGCGTTTTAGTTTTAGAGTCACGTTGACGCGACATAGGTGATGATGATTTGTTGGATTTGTAAAGTGGGGTTTTCGTCGTTGAAACTACCTAATAGGGTGCAGCGTGTATAATGCAATGGGCCTTATCTTCCGGTGGGTGTCGATCTTTACTCGACTCTTGCAAATGTTCGATTTTAATTATTTACCCGACAATGATAATTTGTACATTTAAACATTTCGTGAATCTCTCACAATCGTCTAATGCTGAACCGGATGTTAGGACGAAACATCACAAATCGACGTTTGGGTGACTTTTGAATCCACCTATTCATCTGAATAGTTGCGACATCCGTTCGCACTTGTTTATGTGTATTGATTTTAACCGGTTCATTGAAAATATTAACCACAATTTGAAATTTCGGTGGATTAATTGTTGGGAATCAGTAAGTTTTCTCTTGTTTGGATATCAACGGCGGAGGACTCTTACGTGACGTTGCAAATTTTCAACCTCACCGCGAGCGTCCCCCCTATTGGTTGCAACTTTCAGCATTACTTTGTTATTTAAAATTTAAACCATTTATTTCTTTCTCAGGGTTGAAATTTTATGAATTATCGTAGGTATTCGCTCATATTGAATCTGGTTTTGTTCGGTTATATTCTTACTGATTGGTCTTTATGATATCACGAGTCGGTGCTGTTATATTATGGATGTATTGTTTGCTCTATGGGGTTAGTTAGTTTTATTTTACATATTAATTAGTTTGTTATTCCATGTCAAGGAAGTGTTGGATACTTGGTTCTGACATTTTGGAGAATTACTTGTGATATTATTTAAATAGGGTTAATCGTTTAATGTTCTCTATTGCGCATTTATACGAATTCTAATAGTGCAGTGAAGGTTAATCAGGGGAAATCTATGTCGTCAGTTATTACCGAGATGAAATCGAGGACATAGGAACAAGTGAAATTATTATATTAGCCAGTTGGTTTCTCGTTAGAAGTCGGTAATCTCTTTGTATTCAGTGCAATAAATTTTCCTCCATTTTATTAGTGTTTTATATTTTCCATTTTTTCATCGAATTATTTAAGCTATTCTAATTTCGTGCGGGAATTAATCAATACTCGGGCTTGGTAATGATCATCTTTATTTATGCGGGAGGTTGAAGAGGTGTTACTACTATTTCGAATGATAAAATACGCTCTGGTTTGAGATTTAATTAGGTTTACTACCTTGTTTTACTTAACGAATTATTTTAATTCTTTGTCCTTAAATTATTGCATTTTTTCTAATAAATTACTGTATTTCATCAACGGACATCTTGGTTTTAAGCACAGATTTACTTTATTTTTTCCAATACATTATTTCAGTTTCGATTAGGGGATCACTTTATTGTTAAGTATAGAATTACCTAGTTTTAACCCGCGATTACCGAATTAATTAAATCAACAAATCACTCCGTTTTTCCTTGTTAAATACTTTAAATTTTGTACTGGATTTCTTTATCATTAATCTATTTTAACCAGTAAATGGACTACTCTATTTAATAAATTTTTAAATCAATAACTCAAAGCTTTACTTCCTTTTTTCCCAAAAATTTACGTGATTTTAATCAAGAATTTATTTTACTGTTACCCAAATTACTTTAATTTTTAAGCAATGAGTTAATTTAGTTTAATCCATGAATTACTTTAACTTTTCTCAATAATTATTTTTATCAGTTTAGTTTAATCAAGGAGGTATTTATTTTTACTCGATAATCGGTTAAGTCGATGGATTAATTTAATTTGATTGACTCAATGAATTATTTATGATTTTTTATTATTTTATTTCAAAATGTAAATTCAATTCAGTGTACTACTAATTAATTTAATTCCAAATATCAATCTAATTTAGTTATACCAACGATTTCAAATTAATTTATTCCCGTACCCTTTCCCTTTAATAGACCTTAGGCGCATTTTGTGTTTATATTATTTTTACTGAGTGCCCACTGGACTACTCGGTGTGATGATTTTAAGCCCTGTGTAATATGAATTTTAGGTCGATTTTACTGAAAGGAGAAACGAGGAAGCAGTCAGAGACTTCTTCCTTATTTCTCGTTTCATCTATAAAGACAATATTGACGTTACGACCCCTGCGTTCCGCACGCTGAGTCTTCACGGGTATATATCATTGGCGATCTTCCACGCACTTACACGAATCTGTACTATGTAGATTTTGCTTTCTTGCGTTATGTGTTGGCTGTGGGCCGGAAAAATTTCGACAGAAAAATTTAAGTTTAGTTTACTTAAACATATAAAACAATGTATTAATATTAATAATATTTATTAATTATAAACAAATAAACACAATTACCATTCAATGTCAATCCATAAAAATCGCATAATATTGCATATAATCAAATAAAACAAAAAAACCTCTACCCCCACGCCGACATCCAAGCAGAGCTCTACCGAGGTTGCAAGGATGAGACGTGGAGAGAGAGTTCTAAAATGAACATTTCTCACCTAAAAATACGTTGAAAACGGTTTGAAAATAGCTTTAAAAACAAATTCGAAAATGGATTGTAAAATGGTTCTAAACACAACTTCAAAATTGGTTTCAAAATGGTTAAGTTAAATGTGAAAATGGATCAGTATTTATACCTATTTTTCTCGCATGTTAAATTTGATGCAGTAAAACAAAATTCGACCTTGTTATTTTCTAGTAAATTCTATTCTTTAATTTTATTATTTTTTGATTTATTTTTATAATTTTTCATTTAGAATTTTTATTGAATTATTACTAATTCAAATTTTTGATTTAAGTTCCATTTTCATGAACTTTTATCAATTTTCCAATTTTGTCGAATTTGTTGTGTTTTCTTGTTATGTTTGTGTTGGTATCGTGCGAATCTTGGTGCGTTTTGTTATTATTTTAATTTATTTTTATGTTTATTATTTTATTTTTAATTCTCTTTTTTCTCATATTTGATAGGTTTAATTGGTGTTTCAATAGGTTTATTTAAATTGCATGTTATATTTGCGTGTGTGTTACTGATCCATTAAAACATTCTTCAAGGCCGTTTACGTTCTGGCCCAACAGTATTGTAACCATTGGTTTTGAGATCGCCAAAGGTGAGCGCCACACAGGAACTACTCTGGCCCGACCTCAAACTGGGTTCAATGCACTACCGTTATAAGGTTTTCGTACGCTTTCTTTTCTCGGTCCTCCACTGGTGTAACTAGTACTATTGTATTCTTTCTCTAATCTGTTTATGATTTGAAGTCTTCAATTTTGTTTTTAGCACAAGATATACAAATTTATAGTTAATTAAGAATATTTATTAAATAACAGTGCCAAAAAATATCAACAGCATTATTAGTCTTTCATTTGAGCGGCACGATGCTGAGCACGCTCAGATTTTTCCGGCCGGTGTTTGATCGGCTTAGTTGCGGGTTTCGTGGTGGCCGCCGTATCTCTGTAAGCCAATTATGCTGAGGCGAATACTAAGGGGTAGGTTACCGCCGTGCCCTCTTGACACGCCGATAACGCCACCTCTAGGCCTCGGATTTGGGTTTTTTGGTTTTGGTTGAGCTGTAATATATATATAATACGGTTAATTTTGGTGGATTTTCTTTTCGTCAACTGATTAATTAAATTTCTAGAATAATGATACTCTTGGGTAAGAATATATTCGCGGGCTATCGATGAAATTCTAATGCAGCTTATTTCGTCGTCTACTCGGGAGGTTCTAATGGTTGTTATTCTTGGAGAGTTATCGAATTTTAGGCCCGGTTTTGGTCGCAATTTCCTCTTCGATTCTGTTTAGATGGATTGCCGTGTCTATCCCACATGAATCTCTACTCTCTGGACGTTTATGCCTAGCCAATATCCAATACGGGAGAATTCGTTGGAATATTATTAATTGTGACACTTGTCTCATGTACGATTTTCTTCTTATTATACTCGCTGTGATATTCATTTGGGGTGTTTTATTTGTTATATTCCCTTTCATTGTCATTTATGTCGGGATGGCGTTTTACTCGTAATTATTAATCGGGTACGTGAAATTTCGTGTCACTATGCTGTGTATAAGTCCCTTACGGTCGTTCTGATTACTCCCTGCAGTTCATTCCTAACGATTATATTTACTCCTGTTTGTTAATTTTTAAAATTTTGTTTTAATGCTCCCTTAATATGCGCATTAAATTTTGTAGCTACCAGTGGTTGGAGTATCGATTTTCTATCTTCTATATAGATTTTTATTGATGTGACGTACAATTTTTTATGATTAGTTAATAATAGGGTCGAGATAGAGGTTTTAAGTTATTAGTCAGATAGGGATGGTAATTCCGAGATTTACCACTGATTTACGGTTACGGGTATGGGGCGATGTTATTTTTACGATGAAAACCGTCAACAAATTTAAATAGGTTTACTGAACTGAGTTTTTGGAATCATCTATTTTAACTTGTTAAAATTATGGAACCGTATTATTTTTACGATGAAAGTCATTAGCAAATTTAGATGGGTTTACTGAACTGAGTTTTTAGAATCATCTATTTTACCTCGTTAACATTATGGAATCATGTTATTTTTACGATGAAAGTCATTAGCAGATTGAAATTGAGTTTCACTAAACTTCACTTAAAATCTTTATATTTTAATTTTCAGAAGTCATAACAACGATTTTTCGACGTTAAATTCCCCGTCACCTTCCTTTAATTGATCCTAGGTTAGAATTGCATTGATATTAGAAATTTATGAGTGCCCACTGGACTACTCAGTGTTTTGATTTTAAGCCGATTTGTTTTCATCATAATTAAGGTCGAATCTTTAGGAAAAGGGTGGTGATGGATTAGCCAAAAGACTATTCCTTCTCCAACCCAATTACTCTATACGGAATAATAATTGACGTTTCAGCTACTGCGTTCAGCTACATAAAGCATTCTATTCTAAATCTTTTATTTAAATATAATTGGCATAATGCTTTGTTACATCATAGTTGGCATACGACATTCTTTAGACCTCATTACAAACCTTTCCCCACGCCAACACCCAAACAGATCTTATATGAGGTTGTTTGTGCACGACGTGGATAAAGCTTTCAAACATTCATCCACTCACATTATGAAATCGTAGAAATTGTTCCGATTGAAATATGGTTAACTGGTTGAGACTGGTTGTCCGGTTAAGACGGGTTAAAATTCTGTGTAAATGAATCGGTATATATACCTATTGCACGACCCTAACCTTGCGTGTTAAATTTGATGTGGTAAAACAAAATTTGACCTTGTCATTTTCTTGTATATTCTAATCTTAATTTTATTATTTTCGTGATTTAATTTGGCAATTTTGTTTTTTAACGTTTAAATTGAATTGGTTCCAATTCAAATAATTAAATTTTAGTTCCACTTTCGTGGATTTTTCACTTTTTTTTGTAAATTTTCAAGTTTGTGGTCAACCTTTACATGTTCTCATGTTATTTCTATGTTTATTTCGTACAGATCTTGTTGCACTTTGTTATTATTTTAATTTATTTTTATGTTTTTCGATTTTATATTTTAATTATTTCTCTCTCGTATTTTAGCATGGTTAATTGATGTTTTATGGTCTGATTTTATAATCTGCGTGTTGTGTCTGCGTGCTGTTGAGAGAGGAGAAATCGTGCCTGATCGTGGATTTCCTGGACCAGACTCTGACCACTTTTTCGTCTGCCCGACACAAAATTTCAATTCCAATGGTTGTAAGGTATTCCATTGGGACTCTCTCGGTTGGGGCACAGTGCTGTATTTGTTCCGCCAGACTCGTTGCCAGGCTTGTCGCCATTGATCGGCAACCTGCGTGGAGACACGAACAATGGCTCCGGATCCTCCTGAACAAGATCGTGATCAAACGGGTTGACATTATTCTTAGAAAAGTAATTACAAAGAACCATCAAAATCCCTATCATAGTTCTTAAAAATGTTATCGAAAATCATGGTCGTTCTTCTTAAGAAAATTTTTAAATTCCTAGCGTATGTCTGACTTCTATTAATAATAGTCTTTATATGTAGACGCAAATAGAACCTCATAATGTTATGAATTAGATTACCTACGTGTGACAAACCATACCCAATAAATTACATTTGTTTCATTATATTGGCCGACAATTATCTAATAAAAATTTCCTACGCGATATTAATAAATAAAAATAAACAAACGCATTTACAATAAAATTTAGTGTTTCACTTTCAAGGTTTTGTTAAATAGTTATTTCTGTTAAAAAGAAAAATAATTTTAATTTGCCATTAATAAATTAAAACACATTTGGCAACCTAGCAACCATAAATGGCAAAAAATCTAAAAACTTTAAAATAATGCTAATTAATTATGAAATGAATATAAAATCATTATAAAATAACCTGACATGAGCAAATTATTATTCTAATTTTTAAACGCATTAAAATAAAGTATGAAAGAAATATTGACGGTGAATAATAACTCCAGATATCCTGTATAACACCGAAATATCTCCATGGTATACAAATGCAAGAGAGTTAACAAAAATTCCAAAGGAAAATTGGTGTCTATGCGAACAATCACTGAAGAAAATGTGAGAAAAGTGAAAAACGGCTTTCAATTTGCATATTCTAGATTTGTATCTTCAATGTTGATTAAACTTTTCCCATTTTCAGTTTCTAAACCTGTTGGACAAGGACTAAATTTTTTCGAATCACCGTACTTCATTCATTTTAAAGTTGGGTTCGGTATAATTCGGTATTGTCTAGGCCTACCTAAGGTGAATTGAAATGTTTTCTATCATAAATCGAAATTCATCGTAATCCTTCTTAAAATCAATTGCTAAAAATTAAAATTCCCAATATTAAAAATCGAAATCAAAATCGTTATCATCCTCCTTAAAATTTAATTGCTAAAGAATTAGAACTCCTACTATAATTATTAAAATCAAAATCAAAATTCATTTTCATCCTTCTAAAAATTTAATTACTAAATGATTAAAATTTCTACTATAATCATAAAAATTCAAATCAAAATTCATTTTTATCCTTCTAAAAATTTAATAACTAAATGATTAAAATTTCTACTATAATTATAAAAATCTAAATCAAAATTTAGGGCCTTAAAATATTTATTAAAATCAAAGATCCATATAATTATAAAAATGTCGGAGTTCCTGCAAATAAAACTTACCCCGAATCTGAGAATCCGGATTCCGAGTTACTTCCCCGCTTAACGCCCTGGTTGCTATATCTTTATTATTAAATTCCTGTAGATGCTGCATTTCTACGAAATTTGGTTAGAATTAGTGATCGAGCTGATGTTACTTAAACTTCTTATGGAATCCGGTAGAGATGTGTGTCTACTGTTGGGGAATTTCATTAGTCGCTCGGGTGGATTCATGCCATGCTCGGTGTGTAGTGCTAGATGTGTGTAATTTGTGCCATCCGTCTCCTGTATTGCGGTTGGGCGTGTAATAATAGACATTACTATCTATCGATTACAGACGTAAATGTCAGGGCAAGTATGCATAATAATTATTCCATGGTTGTATTATTCATTTTCCTTTTGATTAAGTTTATTATTTCTAATGGGTAAACACTCGTTGGCAGTCAAATTGGTTTATGACATGTAATAGGTTGTTATATCTCTGAAGTTATTAATTTTTAGTTTCTTAAGGAATTATTGTCTGATTACTAGGTCGGAATAGGATTCTCTTAACGTAGTCTCAATGGTAAATTTAAATTGTTTGTTTAATGAAATTGTTCTTAAAATTTTACTTTATTGGGTTTAGTCGATGGGAAAACTCTTTATATCACTTGCCACGGATAGGACTCAAATTTTGTTTATTATTTTATTTTCTAATGGAGTCTTTACAATTACCAGTTTCGTTTGGAATTTTCAATTTCTGGCCCATAAGTTTGATCAGGGTTTGAAAACTCTTATTCATTTTCTAATTTTTGATTTTAGAAGTTCAATTTTACTCAAGGAATTTGGTGGATCTCTGATCTTCGCTTCCCGTGGGCTTTAAACGATGATGTTAATTTCATTTCGTCACTGATTGGATTTTTCAGTAAATATTGTGTCTGTTGGGTTTATATCATTTAACTTTCGTTTGATTCAGTTTTTTCGTTTAATTCGATTTTCATTGACCGTAATCCTAATGTGGTAAACGTTGTATCTAGAAATTATAATGACTAAGGTTTTTCTACCTTTCCCCTTTATTAAATGTTTATGATTTTAAACATTTTTCTAACAATTACCACGTCTAGTTCAAGAAATTCCCTTGGCCCTAGAACCGGTTGTCCGGGGCATATACTCCCTATTTTATCTTACTGTTTGTCTTGGAAATTGTCTAATTCTCAATATTATTTAGGATTTCCTACCTACTATACTAGTTTTAATCTTCCTATAAGTAAATGTTGGCTCTTTACATTATATCGGGTTTATATCAACTAGTTATTAAATTTTGGTGCGAAACCACGTTTCAAAATCTATACTTTAGTTTCGTTAAATTTTTTATTAAAGTGATTATATCAAAGTTCATAACAACGTCCTAATCTTGCTAAGCATTTTAGGTCTATAGTGAACGTTGAGGGTTCATAGTCATAGTTTATACCTTTTAGTTATTTTCAAACACCTAACAATTTCGGATTTACAGTTATTTTAGATTTCACAACAACGATTTCATGTTTCTATTTCCCCGTTACCTTCATCTTGGTTGACCTTAGGCGCATTGTGTTCATATTATAGTTAGTGAGTGCACACTGGACTACTCGTGTGATGATTTTGAGCCGTATGTAAGATAGTTTAAGTCGAGTTTATGGAAATTGAGAGACGAGGAAATAGCCAAAAGACCACCTCCTTACCCCCCTCTTCCCTATACGGAATAATATTGACGTTCCGACCCCTGCGTTCCGCACGCCGGACTCTTCACGGGCACGAATCATTGGCGATATTCCACGCACTTACACGAATTCGAATAGTATGTTAGATTTTAATAGCTTGTAGTGTGTCTTTGGCTGTGGGCCGGAAAAATTTCGACAATAAAAACAAATTTATGCATTATAAATATTTTATTAAAATAACATATAAGTTACCCGATCCAATCATAAACAAAAATATCATAAAAACATCACTCTCCCCACGCCGACATCCAAGCAGAGCTCCATTAAGGTTGCGAGGATCCGACGTAGAGAGAGAGTTTCAAATAAAACTCACACTTACATCGAGTAAAACGATTTCAAGTTTTGAAAAATTGATTAAAAATGTGTAAAAATGAATCGGTATATATACCTATTGTACGACCCTAACATTGCGTGTTCTTTTTGATTTAGTAAAACAAAATTTGACCTTGGAATTTTCTGGTATATTCTAATCTGTAATTTTATTATTTTGAGATTTTGTTTGACAATTTTTTCTTTAGATTTTTAATTGAATTATTTCTAATTCAAATTATTTGATTTTTATTTCATTTTCATGAAATTTCGAATTTTTATAAATTGTCAAATTTTGGTCAAAATCGTTGGGTTTTCGTGTTATGTTTATATTTCTTTCGTGCGGATCTTGTTGAGCTTTATTATTATTTTAATTTATTTTTGTGTTTGTAATTTTATATGTGATTGTTTTCTTTCTCGTATTTTGATAGTGTTAATTGGTGTTTTAATAGGTTTGAGTTTAAATCTGCATGTTATATTTGCATGTGTGTTACCGATTCATTTAAACATTTACAAGGCTAATTGTGTTCTGGCCCAACAATTGTAACATCAACACAGTCAACCCTAAGATCAATTAAGGGAAGGGAGAGTGGGAAAGAGTCAAAAAATCGTTGTTAAGAATCTTAATTCACGATAATATTCACGCTGAATTAAATTAAACCAAATTAATTAAAAATCTAGATCGCTAATTCGAAAATATTTAATGATAAGAATCACGTCGAAGGTGAACCAGACGAAATTAATCCAAATTCTAGATCGCCCATTCGATAATAAATTAACGATAAAAATTATGTTGAAATTAAACTCAATGAAATAAACCTAAAATAGAAATCACGAACACAGAAATCGTAATGTGTATATCCATGTCGAAATTTAAGTGAATAAAATTAACCCAAAGACCACTGAGTTATAAGTTTTAATAATATGCACATCAAGGTTAATCTAAAATGAGGGTATTAGTAACGTTTAGACCGATTAACCCCCAAAATTAAAATTATCTAGTTAATAAACCTGATTTCAATTATATTTCGCGACTAACGCGAACTTAGAAATTTATTAAACCAATACTGTAACCGCTAACCACTCAACCAATTGACGTCCGAACATCGACATAAAATAAGAAAGTCCCGTACCCCCCACCCTAAATTCGATGAAAAACCTACACCCAAAAATTCAATTATCACGAGACGACAATGAGTGGATAGTTTGTAATTACACGCATGCAAGTCATTAGATCATCCACGAGGAAGAACATCAGGATAGTATATTAATGTCCTCTAGATAATTTCCCGTTACACTTGTCGAATTCCAGTAGATTCCTGATCTATAATTTCCGTCCATGTCCGACCTAATACTGAGAAAGCATGATCATTGATTACGTTCTGAAGAACTGAGTGTGGAGACGTCGTGCCAGCGATAGTAATACCGAGCTATTCTACCAATAAAGCTTGACGACAAAAATTAATAATCAAATGAAATAACTCACTACTGAAATTGCCCTGAAAAAATAAATGATTAAAAGAATAAGATATCTTGTTTGTGGTAGAAAAGATCCATAAAAATCTATATTAGCATAATTCCACAGATTTACACAATCAAATATGACTTAGTAGGTCAATAATGAAAATTGAACAAGGCACGCACACCAACTTCAACGGTGAATAAAACAAGCTAACATGCCACGTGGCCAGAACAGAAGAAATTTATTTAGAAATCAATTGAGACATAACAGAAGAGTACAGAACTGCCACGTCACCAGGCACAGAAATTCATTGCCGCCATTACGCACACTGGCAGGTGACAGTGTATACGTATATAAATCTCAGAATTGAGTATCATTAGTATAATATCCAACTAGTCGAACTATGCATGTACAAGAAGAACAATCATTGACGATTCCAATGAGACGAAATCGCTACAGTCCCCGACGAGAAGGACATCAGAATGAAGAGCAATCGCAGAATAGAAGTCACCAACCGGAAGGTATGATCCTAATATTAATAACTCATCATTAATCTTTAACCAAAACGAGATACCGTAAATTGATTGGAATCAGAAGCTACCTCGACCTATGTGAAAATGACTTCAGAACGAAAAGACAAAGTCCAGTGATATTAGGAATTTCGCATGCCGCTGACAGATTTATGCTCCAGCTCCCCATGCACCACGAGATGAAAGAATTTTGGTCTTCATAAAATGATAGTGGGAGATAGCCAATACCCAACTAAGGAAACGAGTTGTGCTAGACGTCTATGTGATTTTATTTGAGCATCTTTTAGTCCAACCAATCTGTTAATAAAAATTTAATGTGATGTCGTTGTTATTGTTATCGATGGAGAAGGCAAACTGAGGGTTTGTCAATATCTACCACAACGCTGTTAAACAAATGAATCAGCACCTTTACTTACGATCGAATTCTAACCAATAATACGCATGAGACAATTAACCAGTCATTTAAAAATCAGTTATTAAACGTTTGACATAATAAATATATATTTTGTATAATTCACCGTCAACATCAAAATAAACGCGAAATCGTCAGGAATGACTGAAAGATAAAGAGTGAGACCAAATAGGTAAGACCCCTTGATCAAGAGTTTTTACTCAAACATAATGTAGGTAACGTTCGGGCCATAACGATTATTAACGAAACCCGGAAAATTTAACGAGATGCACCGAGAATTAACGATTAAGAATTTTAACGATACCATGCTTATTACGAATTGTTTTACAGAAGGATCGTGTATTGATAAATCCCGGATCACCGTGTCCTTCCCAGCACGATCCGTCGCCAGGTGTAGACAGGCGATTCACGATCTCCCCGGTAAGAGAATACCGAAATGGAGGTGCAGACGAACACGAAGAGATCGATCTCCCCTACGTTGCCATCAAGCGGGAGCCGGACCGAAACCCAGTCCTGGAATGCAGACAACGTGCTGAGTTTATCCTAGCTAGGCTTGAGCAAAGACAGGAGCAAACGAACTGGCAGGTCGAAATGGCGAAACGACACTTAGCCAGAGTATACACGGATATTGCTGCGGGTAGGATCCACAGCACAGATGAATACGCCCCACCATACGGCGTATCATACGAGATGGATGATCCCAGGCTCACAGAATCTACTCGCGAAATGAATGTGGTAATCCCAAGAAAAGTATTACCAAGAGAAACTAGATATGCAGACAGAAGTCCAACCGGAAGACAAGAACACTCGTACGTTCGAAAGACAATTCGGATTCAATATGGATTCTTATCGCCGGGATCCAAACCGCCAATAGAAATGTTATTATTAATAAATCTTTGAATTAAGACCTTAATTTTAACTGCTGATTTATACCCCTAGTAGTAATTTTAACGAAAACGAGGTAATAAGGCAAATGAATTTAAGCACTCATTAGTAGGTACTCAATACTCAAAAGATTTCTATTCAATAGAGTAAATGTTAAGGATGCCATGGGAAATCAGCATGATTTATCAAAATAAATAACAAACAACTTGATTTTATTGTCTCATCAACTTATTATTGAAAACATTGAAACATAAATGTAATTAGCATTCTGTATATCTTATGCAAAGTGATAGATAAAATAAATAAAACACAAGCTCAACACAATGAAAGTTTCATGATAACTTTCAATATCTCTAACAGTACAATAAAATAATTGAATAAAATTTATTTTTGATAAAAGATTAATATTAAAAAAAAAATCTCAGCAGATATTTATTTTTTTAATGAATTAAAAAAAACAAAATTTTCATAGTATTTCTAAAGCCTTTGATGAGATATTTGCTGGAGCAACTAATTCTCTACCATGATAGATGTTCTGGAAAAACTTCTCTAAAATTTTTTAGTTTTATTAATTTTAATTTTTAAAATATATTATGTTATTAGAATTTCAAATTTTGACAAAATCAGATTAATCAATGCCATAGAAAATGATGAAAATTACTTAAAAGTTGCAAAATGGCGAATACAAAAACCTGGAATGTCTTTGGTACATAATTGACAGTATTCCTAACTAAAATTCTTTTGAGATAAATTTTTCAAAATTAAATTTTTATTTCCTACTTTTAATATTTAATAATTACTATAAAATATTCATAGGAATCATAAATGTTCTAAGACATAGTCACGTTAATTCAATAAATTATCGTTGTTAATTTTGTTTTGTTTTATTATTAATAGTAGATTTATATCCGTTAAATTAAAACTATAAAAGGGCTCGGATGAAAATTTGTGGTTAAGAGTGTCAAGCACGTATGAAAGGGACCGGAACAAGGAAATCGCACACAGACCTTCTATCGGTAGTGCGTTGAACCCATCATGAGATCGGGCCTTAGTAGTTCTTTCGTAGCGCTCACCTTTGTCGATCTTATAATCAGTGGTTACAGTAACAACGTTTCTTAGCAACGGGTAACCATTGGAGGGCGAGAGATGTTATATGCACGGGGTCAAGCTTAAACATCACTGTTGGGCCACAACGTAAACGGCCTTGAAGAATGTTTAAATGGATCAGAAACACACACGCAAATACAACATGCAATTTAAATAAACCTACTGAAACACCAATTAAACCATATAAAATCTGAGAAATAAAAGAATTAAATATAAAATAATAAACATAAAAATAAATTAAAATATTAACAAAATGCACCAAGATTCGCACGATACCTATACAAATATAACAAGAAAACACAACAAATTCGACGAAATTGAAAAAATCAATTAAAGTTCATTAAAATGAAATTTAAATCGAAAATTTTGAATTAGTAATAATTCAATAAAAATTCGAAATAAAAAATTATAAAAATAAATCGAAAAATAATAAAAATAAATAATAGAATTTGCTAGAAAATAACAAGGTCGAATTTTGTTTTACTGCATCAAATTTTACACGTCATAAAATTAGGTATATATACTGATCCATTTTCACATTTAACTTAACCATTTTTCAAACCATTTTGAAAATTTAACCATTTTTGAAAATCGTTAAAACCGTTTCGAAGTTTAACTATTTTTAGCACTATTTTGAAAATTATTTTGAAAATCTAAACTGTTTGAAATTATTGTGAAAATCCGAATTTTTAGGTGAGAAATATTTTGGTTGGAGCCCTCTTTCCACGTCACGTTCATAGCATCTCTGTAGAGCTCTGCTTGACGGCGACGTGGGGAGAGAGGCATTTATGCTTTCTGTTATGATATTTTATGCTATTGTTTGAAAATATTTGGAATGGTTATGAAGGGTAATTCTGTTATTTTGTCCTAATTAATAAATATTATTAATATACATGAATTGTTTGATATATATTTTTCATAAACTAAATTGAAATGTCGAAATTTTTCCGGCCCACAGCCGACACATCACGCAAGATAGTAAAATCAACATAGTGCAGATGCATGTAAGAGCGTGGAAAATCGCCAATGATATGCACCCGTGAAGACTCGGCGTTGAGAAACGCAGGGGTCGTAACGTCAATATTATCCCTATAGCTGAAGCGAGAAATAAGGGAGAAGTCTCCGACTCCTTCCTCGTTTCTCACTTCTGTAAAATCGACCTAAATTTATATTACACACGGCTCAAAATCATCACATCGAGTAGTCCAGTGGGCACTCAGTAAATATAATATAAACACAAAATGCGCCTAAGGTCTATTAAAGGGAAAGGGTACGAGGATAGATTAAATTGAAATTCGTTGATATAACTGATTCCGTGTTAATGTTTGAAATCATTACTAAAAGAAAATTAAATTCTTATAAATTAGACAAACCTATTACTAACGTAAATTAATTTCATAATTTGAATTAAATGAAGTAAAACTTATTGCCCGAAGTAAATTAACTAATATTTTGGAATAAATTAGCTAAAATTTATTGTTAAAGGTAAATTAAATGGTGTAATTATAAACGTATAAATTGTTTAAATTATTAAATCATATTTCTACAGGTAAATTAAACAATCTCATTTCTAAAAGTGAATTAAAGTAGTTCCCCAAAAGTAAATTAATAAAACTTATTTCTAAAGGCAAATTAAATCAATCAAGCGTTTTTTTTGTAACTTGAATGAATAAATCTTATGGCTACAAATAAATTAAGCTAATAAATCTTATTCCTAAATGTAAATTGAATTGATAAATTATATTACTAGAAGTAACTTAAACTTATGTTAGATAGATTAGGTGAAACGCATTACTAAAGTAAATCAATGCATATTGTGAAACGAGTTAAGTAAAACTCATCACTAAAAGTAAATTAAATACGTAGATGAATTAAATTAGTTGAAATTACCGGTGAATTGATCGAAAATCATTGAGTAAAGTAGTCATGGGTTAAAATAAACTAATCCTCTGAATTAGCATAAGGCAATTCAATTTCTAAAGATAAGGCAACTATAGATAAAAACTAAGCAAGTCATTGATTCAATTAAGGTAAGTTAATTTGATAACAGCAAAATAAATTATGGAATAAGAATCTATTAATTTGAAATAAAACTCAACCTACGGATAAATTATTGATTGAAGCTTAACTAATGAAAAGTATAAGGTTGAATGACATAAATCATAAATCGACCCATCATTCAAAGGTAAACCAAATAAATAAATTGCTGAGAAGGGATTAGTGTAGCTAAACCGATCGACACGAAATTCATAAGAGTCGTTGACGTAAGAGAAAGCTAGCAGTATAATACTATTCAAAAAATTTGTTAAGAACCTGATCATAATAATGTCTCACACCCGTAAAGTTCACAAAACCTGCATCACTCAAATACTTAGGTAAATTCCAAACATAATTCACATTAAATTCGTAGGCGAAAAATGACGTAACAATATATTAAAAGCCCAAATGCGAATTCGAAGCGAAACGTTGATAGTCGTAAGATGAGAACCCGACAGATAAGTCTTCTTCGTAACGATCAAATAACTTTAGAATACCATAAGGAAATCAAAGACACTGGTTTTTCTAAAATTAAACAATAAAATATTTAAAAATGAATAACAGATGTATCTGAAATATTCCAAATTCGCCTCATCGCCACGCACGACCATAGTAAATGCCACGCCATAATATCAGACAGCAGTTAATTAAGAACCAAAGTTATCCGAATTAGTAAACAAGTCGACCGGAAATTGTAAGTCCAAATCTTAGTAAGTTAATGCCATCCAAGAATTAGAAGTTTCCGTCGACATTAAACGAACCGGATAAACAGCGCGAAGGTCATTCACTAACGCATTCGCATTAGATGACGGATGTAGACGCCCACGCTAGTGAGATAACTTAGGGCGAAGGCCAGTTAAGTATTGTAGTACAATTCGAAGCACAACGGATGTAGAAACGGAAACCCAAGTTAAGGTAAATCTTACCAAAGGCCGTGTTGTCGATGTCATTCGACTAGTAAATACAAATCGATAAACATCCCAACGGAAATAGACCCGTTAAAGTCAAAGTAACACTTATCCATATCGTGAATTATCGCGTGCAACGTCAACTCGTAGAACGTAAACAACTTTAACTGATATTATGTATTAATAGGTATTGAACCCACCCCAATAAATGGTAAGCCTTGCTCCTATTAAAATTTAGAATCAATTGATAATAAATGTTATTCAATATTAGGTATTCCGTGATTTCTAAATGAAATTTAAATAACTAGCGCCACCCATTAAATCCACGAAAGATGGTACGGATAGTTAGCATTCGATAAATTTAACTGGTGATGGACCCAATGATAATAGTAACCTGGTAGTTAGTGAGTTGGATACCTAACCCGAGAAATTATCGAAATAAAAATGTTTTCTCATTATATACGCCAACATTTGATTTTGATGCGTTTTAGAATATGCCGATCGAAAGGACTGACATCCAAATGCCCGACGACCAATGCCGGAAGGAACCACAACCAAAACGAGACATATTCGATAGGATTCAACAACGGTGGCCGTATCCCACTACCTGGAGGATACTGGGCCTAAACAGCGACCCATGCGGACTCGCCGGACAACAATACCCGGCCGCAGAAACGTACATGAATGCGCGAGAACTCCTCACCCAATGGGAACGGGTGCAGGAACAAGTGGACCTACAGGTGGTCAAGGCGAGGATGTATCTCGCCAACGTAGAAGATGACATCCTCGCCGGGCGAATCGCAGAAGCATACCCACCTCGCCCAGTCCGAGATACCCGACGCCCATACCCAGTGGTTCCTCCGAGAAAGAGCCGAAGGAAGTCCTTTCCGAAGAAATTAGAACTCCAGAGACCCTAACAATTAATATGAACTAGTTTGATGTTTGTTATTTAGTGAAATAGAAATGTTCTTTACCCCGTTTTTGCGTTTGATCATTTGTTTAAGAATATTCGTTTCAGTCGATATGTTTGCGATAATGATAAAACTAACTTGTATAAATTATTAACGTTAAATTTAACGAACTTATCCATTATAGTTATGGCCACTAACCAAATATTACAAGCGGAATTAGATCGCGCGCGGAGCACAAATGCGGACCTCCTCCATCAAATACTCCAGCTGACAAGAGAGGTCCAACAGATCAAAGCAACTTGGTCGGACCCGAAAAGAGTCAAAACGTTATACCACCGAATATCTGCAGCACAGAAAGGTTGGGCCGAAGAGCGACAGCTCAATCAGAGCCTGCGCACCCAGATACGAGGATTAGAAGTGGCCCTAGCTGTTTGTCGGGAGGGGGAAGCGGTCACCTACCCGCTCATATTCGCCCCGACACAGAGGATGCAGAAAGACCCTCAACCAGTAGAGCAGTCCTCAACTCAACCAATGAATCGTCGGCCGGGACGCAAAGAACGTGCTCGACGCCGAGCTGCTCAGCAATCAAAACCGTCTCATTAACTTTGGATAATTCACATTTCTGTATATTTAAATAAAATAGTTGTGCTTACGGTTACAGTACTTCTTAAAGGGTGCTTACACGTAGATATTATTATGAGTACTCGCGTCGCAACATTAGGTCATCTCTCCACATTCGCTCATGAATTTACTTCCACAGGGACAGAGCTAAGCGAGCACAGGTCTTCTATCGACAGCTCGTGAACCCGAGGGTTGTCCGAGCAACTATAGTACTAGCACATGGTACTCAATTTTTGCGGGCAATCCACCACTTGAACACATTACCAACGTTGCCTAGCAACGGGTGCCAAGTGGATTAGCATCATCTTGTATGGCGTTACGAGGGCAACTAGAAGGGTAAGCAAGATTTGAAACCCTGTAACCCACCATCACTAACCCCACAATAGCAGAGATATTAGATCTTGGCAATGAGTATTTCTAGGTAGATCTAGAATACTCAAATTTTAAAACAGTATATGCAACAAAGTCAGGCCAATGCTTTTAATGAAATCATTAATTTACAAATTGTAAATAGAAAAATAAATTACAAAATAATTTTTATTTTATTCATAAGGCAGTGCAAAAAATTTGTTTTATTTGAAAATAAAAATTCTGATAGCTAGTCGTAATAAAATCAAATTAAATAAAAAAACAGATTAAAAATTAAATTACTTTTTATTGTTGAACATTTTGTTTATTTACGTCAATATATTTATGTATAAGCTTTCATATTTGATTATTTACGGAAGATATAAATGAATAGTAAGTAATTATTTTAATTAAAGTTATTCAATTTAATTTTCAAATGATTATAATTATATTTATTTTTGCACTTAGTCTTAATGATTTTTATCAGATGGTTGCAATTTATTTAATAGAATAGTTTTATAAAATTGAATTTATTGTAGATAAAATGTCTGAAACCATGAGATAAAATGAATTAAAGATTTCGAGTTCAGTTTGCAAAAAATTCCAAAGCAATATTTGTTATAAATTGATGATAAAAGCTTGCAATGCTACTTGTGGATGTTGCTTTTGTTACGATTGCATTGAGCATTGTTTAAATGAAAATATTCTTTCAAGGAACTGCGAGATATTGTCAAAACCGAATGATAAATTATGCTAATGACATCGCTATCGATTGGCCAATCAGCGGTAGCATATCAGAAATTGTGGTGAAATTCTTAAGGCAAAAAAGATGAGTTACAAATGATAGAGAACCACATGAGGACAAGCGGCCAATCAGCTGCCCGTTCAAATCAATCGGATCCGAAATAAATGAAGTTGTGTGTGACGAAATGAATGCTTATCTCAATGAGAGCAATTATTTCCATATAATATTGCTGATTGATCAGATCAATAATTTTGAAAATCAGATTGAATCAATGACGAGTGAAAATGATCAAAAAAAGTTCAAATCATTTTGATCTAAATTTGCATTGCAAATATATTCAAGTTTGATTAATTTCAATTATAAAAATAACATTTGTTCATCTATATCAAAATATAAATTGTGTGAAATTAAAATTTTAAAGGTTAGTGGAACTAATTTTTAATATAATCATAATTTGTGAAAGGTATAAAATGTTGAAATGATTTGATAATTGCAAATTTGAGAATACCAAATGGAATATTTAATTCATTTATTTTCCATTAATAATTATTATTTGCCAATTAAATAATATAGATAAAGTTTAGACAAAATGTTTACAAACTTATGGAAAATGATGAGAGAAAATAAATTTAAATCTGATAATGAAATCAGTAGTGAATTTAAATGCAGAATTTGCAATTGTTTAATGATAAAGCTTGCCAGGCTCCTTGCTGGTGTCGCTTTTGTTACGATTGCATTGAGCATTATTTGAACGGAAATGATAAATTCTGTCGGGGAATGTAAAGGCGCTGTCAAAACCGAATGATAAATTATGCAAATGATATCTCTATCGATAGATCAATCAACGGTAGCATATCAGAAATTGTTGTGAATTCCCGAGGCAAAATTGTGAATTCAAAGATGAGTTACAAATGATAGAGAATCACATGAAAACATGTAACCAATTAGCTGCCCATTCACTGCAATCGGATGCGGAATGAATGAAGTCGTGTGTGACGAAATGAATGCGCATCTCAATGAGAGCAAATATTGATTGATTGATTGCATCAATAAATTCGAAAATCAGATGGAATCAATGACGAATAAAAATGAGAAATTGAAGGTTCGAGGACTGATTGCAATATTGAATTGATATTTGTGATTACAGCAGAGAATGTGCCTGATGGAAGAGAAAGATCGGGTAAAACATGGAGAAATTGAGAGATTGAAGGGAGAAAACGATAAACTCAATCAGCAATTAAATTTAAATTATATTTCTAGTAAATTGAATTGATATTTGTGATTGCAGCTGAGAATGTGCCGCGTGTCACTGAAAGCGAATGACAACATCCAACTTTGCCGCATTGATAATTTGTTGAGGGCTCGATTTTAGTGAGTCTCAACTTGCATTGGTTACTTATATAAATCAGAAGACAAAGTCAAATATATGTATATACTTTATTAATAAATAAAATTTACCAAATATACACTTCAAGATTCAAATTCTTTCAGATAGATACAATTTATTTTGAAGCAATTGATAAATAAAAATTGGGTGCGTGTTGTGTAATTGTTAAAATGTATGTCGGAGCGTGTTATGTGAATGCGTGCAAAAAATAGTGTAGAACGTTATCTGTTCGAATTTAAGATCTCAAAAAAGATTTCCTTTTTAAGACCACTTCTTTTGTTAAAATTTTAAGGGCAATTTGAATGAAAATTCTTCAGTATTTATACTGAAAAAAATATGTATTTACATAGTGAATTTATTTTTTTTCAATGCGCATTAAAAATTATTTGCTTATTTATTTTAAAATTTATTTATTTCAAAAATTTATTTATTTATTTAATGAAATCTGTTACATTGAATTTCAAAAATTATTTATTTATTTAATGAAATCTGTTAAATTGAATTTCAAAAATTATTTATTTACTTAATGAAATCTGTTACGTGTTTTAATTTATATTTATTTATTTTATTTGCTTTTTAGATATCGAAAAATTTTTAAAACATGGTTCATACAAAAATAATAAAATCAAAAAAAAATTTTTTTTAATTACAATACTAAACATGACCACGAATGATAATAATAAAAACATATAAAATTGATTGTCCCAATAAAAACATAATCATAGTTATTTGGATAAACATTAATTGTTCAACTTGTATACAAAATAATAATAAGATTAAATATTCACATCAAATTGATAATTGTCATATTAATTGTTTGATACACAAGGAATAGATTTGCCGGGGATAGATCGAATATTGATTTGTTCTGCTGGGATTAAGAGTTTGAATGATCTGCATATTAGGAATTGACATTGATTTTGGGATTCTGTATTTATTTGTTTTTATGCCCGTTCCTCAGCATATATGTTCACCCTGAACTTGCCAGGCCCCGCCTTGTAGTACTTGTTTAGGATAAATGTGGAGATGGGTCTACCCTCATCATCCAACAAATTCTTTGTTGAGTAATCAAATTACCAAATTAAAGACGGAAAATATCCAATCCAAACAACAAACTGAAAACATTGAGAAACAGATCGGGACGAGTCAAACAAAATCCGAACGGCAAATTGATGCATTTAAACAAAACTTTGAACAGCAGCAGAATATAAAAGTGATTTATAGAAATGATTGAATTTGTGATTCAGATTCAAAATGAAATGGAGAAATGCGCCTATGAAATCCAGTCGATTCAAACAAATTTTGGAAATGCAGAATTTATAAATTTCGGAATTTTGATTGGCAAATTGATAAATTATCGCAACTGAAGAGACGTAAAACGATTTATAGCAAGCCATTTTATTGCAGGATAATCGGGTACAAGATGTGCTTGACGATGTAAAATTTGGGTTGCTTTATTTAATGTGTGGCGAATCTGATGACCGATTGGAATGGCCATTCAAATATGAACTGAACATCTATTTGATAAACCCGGCAGATGGAAATGATTATGATAAACAATCGATGAAATATTATGACTGCTCGGATGATGCCAGATTGGGGAGGCCAGCTAGAGAGAAATATTCAGATTTATTGTAAATATGATTTTACCGATTTATCAGACATTAAAAACGACAAATTGCTGCTGCAGTGCAGAATCAAAAATTGTGAAAGACTTTATCAAATATTTCAATAAAAATTTTAATTTGTTTTTCTCACTTTCCTCAGTTCAGCTGATAAATTTATGTAAATCACCGATTTTGATATGTGCGTGATATCGGCCAATCAAATCACTAATCAGAGCTCCATGTGAATGCGGACGAGAAATTTGCCAGTTTTGCATGACAGCTCAAATATCAAAAATTTAATAATTTTTAACAAATAAATCTCACATTTAGTCCATTCTTCATAAGCCAATCAGCAACCGCCTCGTCCATTTGCACTTCTACCGAAATTTGATTCGAACTCATTTACCTTTATTTGCTCATAGACAAGCATTGAAAGCAAACATTGTCCAATAATCTGCTTCTCTAAATCCAATCTCATAAACGTGTAACCTAAATAAGCATCAGGTACATTAACAAATACTCCTAGATTGCAAATAAGATATTTCTTTCGTCTTATATAGAGAAAAAATTAAAGTATTTAAATGCCTAAATAAGTAATTTTTAATTTAAAATTTACAAAATGCTTTTAAATTAGATTTAATTAAACAAATTTGTATGAAATATTGAATTAATTAATATTTCATTAACTTTAAAATCAAATTTCAAAAGTTTTGCCAACACGTAAAGATCAATTACGATTTTTTTTATTGTATTTTATGAAATTAATTTTTCTTGCTTAAACAATTTATTATTATTTAACAACTATATGAATTTTATCAATGGCCATAATAAGTCTGTTGGGTTAAAACGTAGATTTTAAAATTTATTTTAGCACTAACTACTGTTGGTGTGTCGCGCAAATTGTTAATGATGTGGGGTTTATGGTTGGTGTGACCTTGCCCCCCAAATACAAGTTTTTCTTCGCCCCAATCGTTACCCGTCGTTAGGCAACGTTGGTAATGTAACCATTGGTTTTGAGATCGCCAAAGGTGAGCGCCACACAGGAACTACTCTGGCCCGACCTCAAACTGGTTTCAACGCACTACCGTTATAAGGTTTGCGTACGCTTTCTTTTCTCGGTCCTCCACTGGTGTGACTAGTACTATTGCATTGCTTCTCTAATCTGCTTATGATTTGAAGTCTTCAATTTTGTTTTTAGCACAAGATATACAAATTTATAGTTAATTAAGAATATTTATTAAATAACAGTTCCAAAAAATATCAACAGCATTATTAGTCTTTCATTTAAGCGGCACGATGCTGAGCACGCTCAGATTTTTCCGGCCGGTGTTTGATTGGCTTAGTTGCGGGCTTCGTGGTGGCCGCCGTATCTCTGTAAGCCAATTATGCTGGGGCGAATACTAAGGGGTAGGTTACCGCCGTGCCCTCATGACACGCAGATAACTCCACCTCTAGGCCTCGGATTTGGGTTTTTTGGTTTTGGTTGAGCTGTTTTTCTTCAGCCCAACCCTTCTGTGCAGCAGACATTTTTTGGTAAATATGCTTCACTTTACCCAGTTCTACCCAGGTAGCCTTGATTTGTTGAACTTCCTTTGACATCTGCAGGATCTGCTGGTGCAGTTCTGCGTTTATCTTTCGTGCATGAACTAATTCACGCTGTAGGATTTGGTAGGTTTGTCGCTGATGTTCTTCGGCTTGTCCCCTGATTTCCCGTTCCAGGTTGCGGCCGGGTTCCCGTTTGATGGCAACGAACGGGAGATCGGCATCTTCGGAGCTCGATTGACCTCCCATCCGGGACTCTCTGACTGGCGAGATCGAGAATACCGCGTCCCACATCGCCTGCCGACACCGAGCAGCCGAGTGTGTCGGGAATCGTAGCGTGACCCGAGACGCGTCGATCCATGAATTGTCTAAATATCAAGGTAGGTATAATTTTAAATTTTCCATTTTTTAGTCTTTAGTAATTCGTAGATCAAATTTTTTCAAGTATTTTTCGTTGATCAGGTCGTGAGTCATCTCATTGATTTATGGGAGTTGATTTTTCACGTTCCGAGGTTATGGGGAAAAGATGCTGATGTGGTCTATTTTCGTGACCCTAGTGGTACTCTTGAGTCTTCTAAGGTATTTGCACTTATCCTGATCTGTTCGTCGGGATCCATGAGTATTGTCGTTATGGTATCTTGTCGCGGACTAGCTTTGCTTTCGTCGATGGTATTTTAACTGTTTCGTGACCTTATTGTAACTTCCAGCTTCCTTACACCACCAGTAGTTCAATTATGACTAAATTTCCGAGATTTAGGATACACGTTTTAGATAAAGGTAGATACACTCTATATAATTCTAAGAGAGGTGTTAAATGACTACAAAAATAAATAAACTTATCATAAGTAGTATTAATCAAGATACTATTCATTCTTATTAGATCTAAGTATCAAAATCATAAGGCTACTATTATATTAACCTAACGTAATTTCAAGCATGGTTAAATGTGAAATTAGAGAAAATATTTAAGGAGAATTCGCATAACGAAATCTAATCATTGTTTAAGCGAAATCTGTTGAATTATTTCAAGTTTAAATTATCATATGTAACCTTTAAAACTGAAAATGATGAATTACAAAAACATCGTTACCATAAGGAACGAACAATTAAAGCTAAAACTATACGATAAATTTAAGTCTACTAATTATTCCAGTTTTAATTATCATAGGTAACATGTAAAATTAAAATGTTGAATTACAAAAAATCTATCATTACTATAAAGGATGAACAACTATAACTGAAACTATACAATAAACTTAACTTGTTTTCTATTCTAGCATGCATCACGAATACTGGTGGTCTACGAAAGCTGGGGTTTAGACCTTTCCTCTACGAACAGGTCTAGTCGGGGGTCGGATCATAGGTTGCATGAGAAAATCTTAAATGGTTTTATTATTCTCAGTGGTTGGGCTTGGGATTGACATTTAATCCGAAATGGTGCGTGCGAATTAGTCTGCAGTTAGTTCTAAATTGATCGGCATTCTAGATGAATGTCAGGTCAATTTCCTTGTCGGTTAGATCATGCATGCCAGTAATTTATTCCCAACTATTCATGGTTGATTCAGTGTTGGTGAAAGTTCCATTAAACGTTTATACGGTTAATTTTGGTGGATTTTCTTTTCGTCAATTGATTAATTAAATTTCTAGATAATGATACTCTTGGGTAGGAATATATTCACGAGCTATCGATGAAATTCTAATGCAGCTTATTTCGTCGTCTACTCGGGAGGTTCTAATGGTTGTTATTCTTGGAGAGTTATCGAATTTTAGGCCCGGTTTTGGTCGCAATTTCCTCTTCGATTCTGTTTAGATGGATTGCCGTGTCTATCCCACATGAATCTCTACTCTCTGGACGTTTATGCCTAGCCAATATCCAATACGGGAGAATTCGTTGGAATATTATTAATTGTGACACTTGTCTCATGTACGATTTTCTTCTTATTATACTCGCTGTGATATTCATTTGGGGTGTTTTATTTGTTATATTCCCTTTCATTGTCATTTATGTCGGGATGGCGTTTTACTCGTAATTATTAATCGGGTACGTGAAATTTCGTGTCACTATGCTGTGTATAAGTCCCTTACGGTCGTTCTGATTACTCCCTGCAGTTCATTCCTAACGATTATATTTACTCCTGTTTGTTAATTTTTAAAATTTTGTTTTAATGCTCCCTTAATATGCGCATTAAATTTTGTAGCTACCAGTGGTTGGAGTATCGATTTTCTATCCTCTATATAGATTTTTATTGATGTGACGTACAATTTTTTATGATTAGTTAATAATAGGGTCGAGATAGAGGTTTTAAGTTATTAGTCAGATAGGGATGGTAATTCCGAGATTTACCACTGATTTACGGTTACGGGTATGGGGCGATGTTATTTTTACGATGAAAACCGTCAACAAATTTAAATGGGTTTACTGAACTGAGTTTTTGGAATCATCTATTTTAACCTGTTAATATTATGGAACCTTATTATTTTTACGATGAAAGTCATTAGCAAATTTAGATGGGTTTACTGAACTGAGTTTTTAGAATCATCTATTTTACCTCGTTAACATTATGGAATCATGTTATTTTTACGATTAAAGTCATTAGCAGATTGAAATTGAGTTTCGCTAAACTTCACTTAAAATCTTTATATTTTAATTTTCAGAAGTCATAACAACGATTTTTCGACGTTAAATTCCCGTCACCTTCCATTAATTGATCCTAGGTTAGAATTGCATTGATATTAGAAATTTATGAGTGCCCACTGGACTACTCAGTGTTTTGATTTTAAGCCGATTTGTTTTCATCATAATTTAGGTCAAATCTTTAGGAAAAGGGTGGTGATGGATTAGCCAAAAGACTATTCCTTCTCCAACCCAATTACTCTATACGGAATAATACTTGACGTTTCAGCTACTGCGTTCTCACGCCGTAGCCTTTACGGGCACAAACTATTGGCAGACCTACACCGCGCTTACACAGTTTGGTTTGGGTATGTTGATTTTGCTTTTCTTGTGGTGGTGTATCGGCTGTGGGCTGGAAAACCTTTGACATAAAGCATTCTATTCTAAAACTTTTATTTAAATATAATTGGCATAATGCTTTGTTACATCATAGTTGGCATACGACATTCTTTAGACCTCATTACAAACCTTTCCCCACGCCAACACCCAAACAGAGCTTATATGAGGTTGTTTGTGCACGACGTGGAGAAAGCTTTCAAACATTCATCCACTTACATTATGAAATCGTAGAAATTGTTCCGATTGAAATATGGTTAACTGGTTGAGACTGGTTGTCCGGTTAAGACGGGTTAAAATTCTGTGTAAATGAATCGGTATATATACCTATTGCACGACCCTAACCTTGCGTGTTAAATTTGATGTGGTAAAACAAAATTTGACCTTGTGATTTTCTTGTATATTCTAATCTTAATTTTATTATTTTCGTGATTTAATTTGGCAATTTTGTTTTTTAACTTTTAAATTGAATTGGTTCCTATTCAAATAATTAAATTTTAGTTCCACTTTCGTGGAATTTTCACTTTTTTTTGTAAATTTTCAAGTTTTTGGTCAACGTTTACATGTTCTCATGTTATTTCTATGTTTATTTCGTACAGATCTTGTTGCACTTTGTTATTATTTTAATTTATTTTTATGTTTTTCGATTTTATATTTTAATTACTTCTCTCTCGTATTTTAGCATGGTTAATATATGTTTTATGGGTCTGATTTTAAATCTGCGTGTTGTGTCTGCGTGCTGTTACCGATTCATTTAAACAAAATTGTGTGTTGGCCCAACAATGATCTACAAACCCGCTCCTATCTATAGTCATTTAACAACCTCATTAAACCATTCGATTTTACCACTTGATACCCGACTCTTGGCAACGTTGTTAATCTTTCAAATGGGTCAATGCCAGTCAAATGTGAGCTCACAAAAACATAAAATGCTTCGGTTCGGGCATACCTCTGGGGTCACGGACGACCGAAGAAATGTCTATGTCCTATTTAAATTACAGTCAACCCTTTCTAATACGAACGCTTAGTTTCAATAAAAAATAGTGTTATATTTTTTTATTCATAAAGTCAGTTATTTTATGCTTCCTAGATCGCCTTTGAGGTATTACCTCATACATTATTGGCTTTAACATGCAAAATGTTTTCGGGGAATTATTTACCATCCAAAATTCGATAAGATCAACTGTCATAATTACTTCCTTGTAAGTCGGATAACAAAAATCTTTCTCCTGTGAATTTCCTTAATTTATTGCATCAAAATCTTCGACAACATAATTATAGGCGTCACTAATAATAAATTCAATAGAATCCTCCTCGATTGATTTTTCTTGTGTTGGAAAATTGTTTTCAATTTCTAATAATTCATCATCAACTACTTCAATTGTCACTTCTCCTATACTCAAATATTCCTTTTCTAAGAATCCCGCCTTACAAAACAATGCATAATAGTGTCAATGGAAAAATCAGACTATGCATGATGTATTATATTTGCACACGGTAATAAATTGATCTTATATAAAACATCGACATAATCCAATTCTTCATGCAAAATAAATTTTTCGAGTAGATTTTGGTTATGAATATTTCTGTCATGGGTGCAATGATACATACATTAGAATGACTTCCCATAATATCCGTTCTCAAGTTCTTGATAACTGTCGACTAAGAGAATTGAATATGATGAATGAATACAATTGTTGTCTGAAATTTTTGTTTATTGGTGGATTTCAAGTCCTACTTAGATTGTGTTAAGAACTTGATTTTAAAGATATATGTCATGGGTGCAATGCCGCATGCACAGGAATGACTGCCCTTCGTTTCCGTTCTCAAGGTTTTGATCACAGTTGACCTATGTTATTGATTGATATTAGTAAACGCAATTTTGTGCTGTAAGATGAAAATAAATGTAAAATAGTTTTGTGTAAAAGCTTGAAAATATTATATTAAAAATTAATTAAAATTTTGTCAATTTTTAATTTTTTAAAATTTATTAAATAAAATTTTTAAAGTATATGATATTTGTAATATGATTAATTTTTATAATTTAAAATGAAAAAATTTGTTTGAATAAAGCATATTAAATCAATATAGTTTCAAGTTCCAATCTACCAGACGATGATAGTGATTCTGTCGAAATATAATGTAGTAAAAATTATATTTATATATATATATATATGTTTGATTGACGCATTTTTTTATTTAATTAAATGCCAATGTTGTGTGATACTTTTAATCAATTGTTATTATTATTACTATTATTATTATTATTATTATTATTATTATTATTATTATTATTATTATTATTATTATATCGGTATGTCAGTGAACGACTCAAATTAATTCAAAATTTAATGTTCTAAAACAGTACTTTATCACTGCAAATTATTTTCTAAATATTATTGGTACCGGATTGATTAGTTGATAGGAAATCATACTATTCAATCGAACATAATTTCATTAATCTTTTTAAATAAATCAACAAAACAGAAGTCTTTTAAAATTATTATAATGTTGAACTTGTTGCTAATCACCGATAATTAACTTATTTCATTTAAAACTTATCTGAATCTAGTTATTTGCATTGTAAAACGTTACAATTACCATAATTCATTACTCTAAAGTTTCCTTATAAAGAGTGTTAGATATAATGGAAAGGTTAGATTTATCACTATAGATTGGGATTTTGATAAATTCTAATATGCTTTACAAGTTGGAATATTGAGTTTATATGTAGTAAATTAATAGGGGAAATATTGAATGAGAAATTTAATCGATTAATTATGATGTAATAATAATTTGGATATCAGTATGAGTAATTTCATATTATACAGTGTTAAAAGAAATTAATCAAAGGTAAATATTGAGTAGAAATAATATTTTAATGTTAGATTTTACATGAAACATATCAGTAATATATTAATTTTAAGGGATAAATTATGGCTAAATATTGAGTATGTACAGATAAATGTAGAGTTTTACACGAAATGATCAGTAATATATCAATTTTAAGGAGGATATTATGGTTAAATAACAAGTATATACAGATAATATAGAGTTTTACGTGAAATGATCAGTAATTTATCAAATAAAGGCGAAAAGTTTAATAATTGTTTACGATTAAGGAGTCTTGATCAAATATTTGTTGAGATATCAGCGCTCATCATTCAGGGTATTGCGATATCTAGTTTTGATTGTCCAGTCAATTGCTGGTTTATATTTGTAGTGGTAGTTAAATGACCAGCACTCTTGTGCATAAGTACTCAGGATAGGTTTCATGTGATCACATTGCCAGGTCATCGTCGTACTTCAAACAGGGCTATAATCAGAATTTGATATGGAGTAATACCAGGGTTTATTACTTTTGAAGCTGTGAGATTCATACGTCTTCATTACAGAATCAAATTCTATAGTAAGGTGTTCAAAATTGCTTTCAAGATGGTGTTTCTTTGTTTTGCAAGTAGTATTAATGATGGGTTTGTTAGTGAGTTTACATTGTTTGTTATCACTTTTTAGAGGGAGATTCGAAGAGCAGTGTTCCATCTGATTTATGTTATCATCCAGCATGGGTGTCTCAGATAGTTGACCGGAGGTCATCGAGCTGCATCCAGTAATAGGTTCATCACATGGAGTTGAGGGCACATATTTGGCGAGTCGACTGGAGGTCGGCGAGATACGTCCATTTATTTCGTGCGCCTCATGCGCACGAATAGATTCATCGCAGGGAGTTGAGGGCACAGTTTTGGCGAGTCGACCGGAGGTCGGCGAGCTACGTCCACTTTTTACACTGGGCAGTATCAACCATCGACAAAACTGGTCTCATGGGTACACCATCTTTATGGATTTTTGGTAGCCCATATAGTTTTGTTGGCTGCGATCCTATTGGACGAATAGACTTACCTACCTCTTCATCAATAAGCTTCTTCTCAATAAAACCATTTAACATTTTTTGCACAAACTCTTCATCCTTAAGATGAGGCAATTTTCCATTCTTCCGACCCTTTGGAAATTTCACAAACTGAGGAGAATTTAACAAATCATTCAACTTATTTACATACACATCATGGTCAAGAATAACTATCCCCTTTCATTTGTCAAACTTACAGATATTTATATTTTTTTAGCTAAGTTTTTTAAAGTCATAAAATCCCTAATATTCTGCTTTTTGTTTTTATCGATATACTCCATCGTACTTGCACTTAACGAGCTCTTCACATAATTACCATTAATGCCTTTTATCGATCGGGCTATATGAAAATAAAAACTTTCTATAATTGTTTTAAACTTAAATTTTCATGAAAATTATTAAAGTTTTATGATTATTTTGATAGAATTATTACATAATATACTACAAACAAAATAGCCAGTAAGCTAAATAATTTAGGATTGAATATTTACTTTAAGACGAGTTTGATGTTAATTTATTATGGTTAATGATTATTTTATAATTTTTTATGTAATAATATAATTAACAATTGAAAATGTCATGTAATTATAATTTTTTAATATATCACATGCAAGTAGCATAAATCAATGAGGTAAACGAAGCTCATACGTTTATATGAAGTAAGTAGTATAATGATAATATGAATAGTATTAGTTAGTGTTTTTGTTAAGTCTACGACTTAGGCTGATGTGGTGATGATGGTGAGCTTATGGGTAATGATGGGTGTAGATCGGTGTAGATCGGTGCGTATCGGTGCGGATGGGGGGGGTTGTATCTCACGGGATCACAACCTACTACTACTACTATTAATTTTGTTTATAATTTAGATTTTTACAAAAACTTTTAAAATCAAAATGAAAATCAATCTTTATAAAATTATTTTCTATTTAAGTCTCTTACACATTTTTTTACGAAGACAATAAAGTTGTTCAGTTTTTCAAAATCATTAAGAATGCAAATCATTAGATTTTGTACAAATTTATTAAATAAATCACAATCAGATAACAACACGTCATCTTTATCTATATCATATTGTTCATGCTGAATGTTTTCATACTCGGGGCTTTTACCTCCTAATAGTTGCCCCAACTTTCTCTTCATCAAAATCGTCATCATATTCATCATCAAAATCAAGGATTTCACTTCCAAGTAGCTACTCATCAGGGAATATCTCCTCGAATATTTGACCACTATCTATATCGTCTATTCCTCAATGTGAGTGCCCAAATGCGAGACTGGTATTCGTGGTCACACACTGTCATTTATTGTAGTTTTTACTCAAAACGATTTTGTTATTTTTAATTGTAAACAGTTGGTGGTCGCGCGTTCCTTGTCTGCGGTACCGTGTATACTGTGCTGTTATTGCAGCAGTCTAAATATAACTGGTTCGCAATTTCAGTATTTAATAATTTTACATCCTTAGCACATATCGTGTTTATGTCACTTAATAGAATATAACATTTAGGTCTTAAGAAAACCCATTCCTAGTACCCAACTCCCTTACTTTTGTCTTTAAATTTACTGATAACTGAATCCAAGTTTCTCAAGTACAAGGGATGAGCAGTAGGACGGGTCGATGGAGAACAAAAATTACAGGACTACCTTGTCTCTACTAAAGAAAGTTGTGTTTACATAAAAAAGTTCACATCCAAATTTACTTACAAACTGGTTAATGTCTAGGACCCCAAATTTTATGTAAAAAAAGAGAGTGGAAGTACACAATGTGTAAATTTTTGAACAACTTTAAAGTTACAATTCAAACATTGGTGAAAGAGTTAGGTTAAGCCCTGAATACGAGAAAAGCAGATCAACTTGTAAAATATGCTTCTTTGGTTTTAATATCTTTATTTTCATATTTTCTCTTGAATTATCTGCTGATACAATCATGCCACGTCTTGCTTTGTGGCCGAAAACCTTTAATGAAACACGATTAATTTCCTTAACTGCCTGAGTATGACAAGGAAATTTGGGTATCGGCAATGGAGCTGCTTCAACTAGCTGTATTAGATCCTCGTCAAATATATAATTTAGAATAGGTAAAGACGTGATAAAAGATGGGTTCCAGTCGATTAGGTAAAAGTTTGACCAATATTAGTGAGCACATTAGAGTCTGTAAAAGTAAAATTGTAATGTCTGATTTTAGAATTTTGTTGAAAAGTTTTAATAATTCTTTGGAACGGTTGATATGTGAAGCTTTGTTAATAAGGTCGTTGGATCCAAAAATTAATGTGCAAAGTGCTTTGACTACGAATGTTTTTAATGTTTTTAAATAGGTTGAGTATATTTAATCATAAAATGATGCTTATGTATTGTTTTTAGAAAATAATTTTCAATATTATTAAAATAATTTAATTTAATTTATTATATATTTCATTTTTATTTTAAATTATAATATAAATAAATATTTATAATATTTATTTTAAAAATTTTTTAAAATTTGTTAAAAGTATTTAAATATATTTTAGAGTGTTTATTTATTAAAATGCTAAACTAATATAATATAAACAAATATTTTGTTTAAAATATAAGTTAATTCATAATATTTTTAGTTCGTTTTTTGTTCCTGGAAATGACAGTTATGTTGTCAAAATATATCGTACGAAGAGTCTTTTATTGACGTTTTCTTTTAATTAAGTCGTTGCCAAATTTATTTAATTATTTATAATTAATAATAATATTAATAATAATGATAAAAACAATAATATTAATAATAATAATAATGATAATAATTTTATTAATCACTATGTCTGATTTTAATAAAAGAATATACGATACATTAAGTGATATCAAGTACAATTCCCAATAGTATACTAGTTTCTAGTTAATGGGTCTCATCAGTACTGTGTGGGAGGCGCTCAGATTTCTCTTCGCGCTAGGTAATGGTAAAAACAGTGTGAGGTTAACCCCGTTATACACTTATCCTGATGTAATGGACATCAAATAAGTTTGCAAAGTTTGGCTTTAAGGCAAGATAAATGACGAATCTTTTTCTTGAAACCTACTTTCACTTGAAGCCATGCTAGATACAATCTTACCTCTATGAACTACAAGTTCAACACAGAAACTGGTAACACTTAATTTCAATAATCACTATGTCTGATTTTAATCAAAGAACATACGTTACATTAAGTGATATCCAGTACAATTCCCAATATTATACTAGTTTCGAGCTAATGGTCTCTATCAGTACGGTCGGGAGGCACTCAGATTTCTCTTCGCGCTAGGTAAATGTAAAAGCAGTGTCAAGGTTACTTCATTATAATCTTCTCTACGCCGCTCGTTGACCTATGGCTGATGATGATATTACCCCCACTTATATATCTTTGAATGCTACAAACAATTTGAGTATGGACAACCCTGTTACGGAAGTTAACAATTCTATTAACAAAATTGATCCTGACAAAACACCTGCACCATTTCTCTCAATAAATGAATCCGTACCCTCTGAATCTTCTGTGAAAGAATATGTTAACATCAATCCTTTTATTAAAGAAACATCATTAATTAGTTCTACACTTTATACTTCCAAAGCAACAAAACCTTTATCATCAAATTAAAAATATGATTCTGGATACCTATCGATATTACCCATCTTCCAGGATCAACCGATGAAAATACGTCATTCTTCTGTAGTAGTTCAAAATTTTAGGTAATACATTACCTCTTATATTTGATACTGATAGAAAATGATGCTCTTCTACGGATTCTTAGCCTTTAAACAAGAAAATTGGAAATATCATAGACATTGCTTTGCTTGATGAAAATGACATTGATGAAGATGTTCTGGAAGACCTACTTCCTTATTCATCCCAGCCACAATTGAACTAATTGTTCAAAGAGCCAAAATATTCCTGAACAAGGAATCTGATTTTAAAAATTTTCTAAGTGCTTTACTTTACTCTTTGAAGAATATTAACATAAATCTTGATCTTTCAACATCGGACCTTACAATGTTCTCTGATCCTGAAAATGCGATTTATAAGTAATGAGAAGATATCCTCCCAAGATGTCATACATCAATACCCATATTACCACGGTTATATGAGCAGTATAGTTGGATGCTCTGATAATTGTCTACTTTCAGGAAACCTATTTAATATAACCACCTTTACCTTAATTCAATTTAAATCAGATAATGATTACTGAAACCTATTTTGGAACTGCTCTCAATAACCTGAACGATGCTCAAGCCGTTAATATCTACAATGGTGTATTTCTTATTCATTTGCGTAGTGTATTCGATTGTTAAAAGTTTTTAATGATTAAAATGCTGAGATTACTCGCATATGTTAGGCTATTTGTGTTCTGGCCCAACAATATGAGAAAGAGACAAAGCTAAATATAAAATCCAAAAACACTAAATTAAAATAAAATATATACAAAATGCACCAAGAACCGCACGAAATCTACATAAAAATAACATAATAACACAAAATATTGACCAAAAACAAGACAGAGACATCGAGGTACCCAGCATAGCCATCAAGAGGGAGCCCGGGGCGGAATCCGGCTCGAGAAATCCGTCATGAAGCGAAATTTATGATACAACAATTTGAATACTTCGAGAAGAAGTATCGCTGGAAGGCGAATAACCATCTCCGACAATGGACGGGGATCAACGCCGATATAGCTAGTGGCCTTATTCCGAGCTCAGACGGACATCTTCCCAATTACAGAGTGGCTTTCAACCCAGAGGACCCAGCTCTCCTCAGCATCGACAGACGAATGCATTTGGCGGTGCCCAAGTAGCTGCTTCAACCAGATATCTTTGATATTTTAATGGGTCGGAATGAAGATCATGCCTATGCACATCACCCTTTGGTCGAGCTTACCGAAGAGCAACCCCGAAATGAATCTTTACTGCAACGAATCTGTAATTTGAAATAAATATTTGCTGTTGTTTTTCAGTCTTGTGGATTAACATTTTGTAAATTTTGGAAATAAGGCATTAAGGTGAGTAAAAGGTTCAATGGATAAATATAATGTTTAAATGAAAATTGTATAGAAAATTAAATAAACTGGTAAATTGGATAATAAATATGATCTTTAATTAAAATTACTTTAAAAATTAAATATAACTGCGAGTCAGATTTTAAATAGGTAACCGTGACTCTAAATTAAAAGGTAAAACTATAATTAATATAAACTAAAAGGTAAAAGTACTATTCGCTATTATTAATTAATGAGAATAATAATTTTGCCTACCGTTGGAGAATTACTCGAGTTTGTTAAGTGTATATTTTGTAGATTATTTGGAAGATGTACAAAGCATTAATACTGATCATAATTAAGCAATGGAGACCATCAGAGAAATTGGTCAAGAGCTGATAAAACAGTGAAAGGAAAACACTAGCCTTCACCAACAGTGTGTGCAGCTCAGCAAGGAACTGCAACGAAATAAGGCCACATAAATCGAGCCCTCTCAGGTAAAGAAGATTTATCAAAGACTCACGGCGGCCCAACGAGGATGGCCAGGAAAAGGCTTCAAATCAGGCCCAAAAGATCCAAATCCGCGGATTAGAAGTTGCCGTAGCCGCCAGCCAAGATGGGTGTGCCGTCACTTACCCCTTGGTGTTCGCACCAGCGCAAGTGGCTTACCAAGAGCAGAATTGCCCTATGAAAACAACCGGTAAGCCAAAGATCCACACGAGACCTGGAAGAGCTGAGCGAGAGCGTAGAAAGCTAGAAAAAAGAACCGACTAGGCGTGATTGTAAATATTTTTGTGATGAATGTTATGATTATTTTTCGCATGTAAATAAAAATTTGTTTCTTTGAAATCGTAATAAAGGTTTATGTTCAATTTGGTTATTGTTTGATTCTGACGTCGCATTACTGACAATAAAATTTTCATTTGAGAAGTGAGCCATAAGCTGAAGGATTAAAGAAGTAAAGAAAGTAAGTGACCTAAAAGCAAGACGAATGCACACCTTCTAACGGTAGCTCGCTGAACCAGCTGTTGATTGGGTCTTAGCAGTTTTAGAAATAAAGCTCACCTTTGACGGTCACAGAAACATTGGTTACAGTACCAACGTTGCATAGCAACGGGTAACCAGCGGCCGTCAGGAAAGCATTGTATACAAAGGGTAAAGGTTAAAACACCACTAACCCCACATATAAAAAAATAAAATTTTCTTCGATTGTCTCATGAATCTCGTAAGGAATGTTTTATCCCAAATTAATAATGTTCTATATCACGAAATAGAGTAGTATGCTAGAAAAAGAGTGGGGTAGTAGTCAAACTAGCACAGAAAAGACCAAAGTTTTAAACCACGCACAGGCTTCTATGGATAGCGTGTTGAACCCTATCATGAGAACGGACCTTAGCAGTTATAAGAGAAGAGCTCACTTTTGGCGGTCTCATATCCGGTTGTTGTAGTACCAACGTTACCTAGAAACGGGTAACCATTGAAGGGCAAGAAAGATTGTATGCATGGGATCAAGGTCCTAACCACTAACCCTACATTAATAATAAGTTTAGAATTATGGAAGTTGAGTCTATAATGGTTGAATATGAAATTAGTAAAGCTTGTTGTTGTAGTTCAAATTCACGTGTGAAAGTAATTCCAGGCATAAATGTATTGACATATTGATTGAACTAGTATAGTTTTCAAATACCTCAAATAACCTGCATTTTTACACTAAAAATAGGCACGATCGAATTCATAAAATCAAAACTATCTGAGTTGCGGAAAGAGAACAGTCGCAGAAATAGACGATTATTACAGGCAACACGAGATCTTCAACAAGTCAAGGCTAACTGGTTTAAGCCGGTAAGAGTGAAGAAAATTTACCAGAGATTGGAAAAAACTCAGATGTCATTGTTGGATGATGAGAGTAAACCAATCACCACATTTATTTTGAATAAGTATTTCAAAGCAGGGTCTGGGAAGTATAGGGTCAACGTGTACGCCGAGAAGAGGTTATAACATGAAATAAATTAAGCCCCAAGATACAGAATTCCAACAAATCAGTGATGTTATTATTCAAACAATGAATCCTCAATATGCAGAATCACAAAAAAATTAATATTGTTATCATTTGAACAATTAGTATGACAAAAATTATTGTGTGATTAAACTAAACATTTTTAATTCCTTCTGAACAATTATTATTTGGCGATTTAGCAATTATTAATTTATGTACATTATTTTATGTATGGTAATAACTTATTTATTTTTATGTAATTGTAAATAGAATTTTTATTTCTATGTAAAGTTATGTGTTAATTTACATACTTTATTTTTATATATGGAAATAACTTATTTAATTGTAAATAGATTTTTTTTATATACAGCATTGTAATTGTTTAATTTATATAATTTATTTTCTTACGACATTGTCTAGAAACACCTCAATAGAAATAAACTACTAAATAAATAAATATAAATCCCTGAATAAATAAAATATGAAATTTCCTAGAAATAAATTACTGAATAAATAAAACAGAATTTTTCTTAAATTTTAATCACTAAAATAAAATAAACTAAATAAAATGAATTTATTAAGTAAATAAAAACCCTTTTTACAGGCAAAACATTTTAGTATAAATAGTGAAGAGTTTTCAGTTTAATTGCCCACTAAAATATCACCGAAAAAGAAGCGATCTGAAGAAGGAAATCTTTGGAAGACCTTAAAATAGAACAGATACAGTTCAACACGAATCTTTTTGCATTCACTTACATAAGACGCACCTACACACATTTTAACACATACACAGCAAGCATCAAATTTTTATTAATCTTCAATCTGAATAAGTTGTATTCGAAAAGTTTAAATTTGAAAGAAAATTGTTATAATTGATTTGATAAATTTTATTGATTAATAAATTATTTATATATCGATTTTGTCTTTTGATTTATATAAGAAACACCAGTGCAAGCTGAGACTTCACCAAAATCGAGACCTCAGCATCATTAAGGAGTGCTCTCCAAACAGCTCAAGCACAACAGATCCAAATTAAAGCTCTGGAAATGGCATTGTCAGCCTGTCAAGAGGACAATTGATGATATATTTACTGGCGTTTGCCCCAAGCACAAGGTCAGGTTACATCAGCAGTGTGGGGTTAGTAGGATTCGTGACCTTGACCCCATAACATACAAACATTTCTCGCCCGCCAATGGTTACCCGTTGCTAGGCAACGTTGGAACTGTAACCACTGGTCACAAGACCGCCAAAGGTGAGTTCCTATATCAGAACTGCTAAGGTTTAGTCCTATGTCGGATTCAGCGGACTACCGTTAGAAGGCCTCTGTCCGTCTTATTTTTCAGGTCCCTTTGGTAGTTCCGCCTTGTTTTATTCATGTACGCCGATTATTGAAAAGAAAACAAAATATCAAAAATACAATTTTATTTCATTAACATTTGGACTTGAATTCATCGTTTATTTATTCACGCCCTGGGCATGTCTTCGTAAGCGTTCTGTCCTGCCTGGCCTGGCATGCGGATGGGATCGTTTGCTTGGAGGTTTTGATTGGTTCTGGTCGCGATAAGACAGTTGTGCCGGTGCAAAGACTAAAGGATAAGTCACCGCACTCCCCTCCTGGCACGCTGACAGAGCGACTTCCAAGCCCTTTATTTGCGTCCGTTGGGCTTTATTTAACAATTTTTCATCATTCCAGCCTTGTTGAGCCCCAGTGAGTCTGTGATATACGCTTTTCATTTTAGCCGGTTCCGCCCAGGTGGCTTTTATTTCTTGGAGTTCACGGCTTTGCTGGAGGAGCTGCCGATGGAGATGCATATTCTCGCGTCGAAGCTCCTTCAGTTCTCGGCTGAGAATTCTCGTCGCTTCCATCTCTAAATTAAAATTATTTGAGAAATATGCATTGACATCTTTGATTTTAACACATTAATTAATTTCCTTTGCCCGCGTACCAAGTATATTAGTGAACATCATTAGTTTCATCGAATTAATTCCCTGTGAATCTCGGTACAAATTATTTATTTAATTTAATTCATGGTTAACTATTTGAGCTTTAAAGATTCCATTCCTCGTGGTAGCTAAGTTCTAAGTCATTAAGATACGTTCCTAAATAGAGTAGTTAGAGCTCGTCTTACTCGTTATCACTTTAGAATTTATTCCGTTTATTAAAAAAAGAAATCAACACAGTCAAATTAATTAATAATATTTATTTCATGACACCAGTTTATTCAATTTTAGAATCCATTTTGGTCCTTAGAATAAGCGTTTCGGCGAATATGACTAGAGAATGCCCATTGTGGGTGTCGGCTGGCATAAGCATGCTCGTCCTGTTGTCTCGGCCCAAGTCTGTTACGAAGAACTGGCTGGACCAATTTCTCCGGCAAGATCTACTTCGTTGGGGCGGTCATTTGTAGGAGTCTTGGGTCGTCTAGTTCAAATGAGACCCCATAGTCCGGAGGAAATCCGTCGGTACTGGGGATGATCCCGCTCGTGATGTCCTGATTTACTCGCGCCAATCGCTGCCTGGCCGGAATCGCCTTCTTGTGGTATTTCTTCTCCATTTCTTCCATCTTCATCGCCGTGTACTCTGCTCTCTGACGAGCTTCCTGTGCCGGGTTCCTGCCCGGTTCCCGCTTGATGGCGATGCTAGGTAATTCAATTTCGTGTCCACGATCATTGGGTCGACGAGGCCAGCTGGGTTCTCCATAAGTAGCCAAGGTATATCCTTGGTCCCATAACGCTTGCCTATATCGAGCGGCAGAATTACTCGGTATTAGTAGAGTCAATCCGGAGTCATCAATCCATCCTCCATGTGGATCTCGGCGGTCTGAATGATATTATTTTATTACCTCTTGTATCGCCTTATTTTTAGGTCGATTTTCTGGATGGTTGGGCGATCTGGTTATAAATGTGTCGGGTAAATGTATATGATTTTTCTTCGTTCCAATAGTGAATCGTGACATTTCCCTAGTTATGGACATTTGACAAAGTAAATTGGATCTTCCATCTTTTCTGGTATCGGTGGATTTCACGCATTCGTTCTGGACTCATAGTAACTTTCAGGGTATCCGCTCGAACAGATTACAATTATCTCCATATCTTGGTGAGCTCGCAACTGGGATCCCTTAACATTTATATATTCAGCAGTGATTCGCTCTCCTATCGGTCAGGGTTTGAAGGTACACTATTCTGGACACTCGTGCTGCTCCAAGTTCTAATTGGTTTCAAGGCAACGTCGAATTTATTATTGGGCATCTATATTGGACGGATTGGCGATTACCATCACGCCTGCCTTGTCGAGGTTTATCGAATGCATTCATGGATCTCACTCGTGCGTCTCTGCAGTTAATGCATATTCCATGGTCGGGTTCTCAATCGTGATATATATTTTGTTCTATGTAATTTCCGTCAAGAGAAGCGCTCTCGCTGTTCCATCTCATTTACTGTTAACTTCTCATGAGTTATGATTGAATAACTAGTTCATTCATCCTCGTTGGCTGATTCTCGAATAGACATGCATGCTCTTTCAATTAAAGGTTCAACCGCCTATTTTTCGCGTCAATGTTGTCTTACAAATCGGTTATCTCTGCGAACAAGGACATCTCGACTCCATTATATCTGGTTGTATGCAAATTACTTTATTTTCATACGAATATCATACTGATTTGTTGTTTGCTGTTATGATTTTATCAATTTTATTCAAAGATATTCTCGTATTAATATTAATTTAAATGGGTTCTGGGTTCATCTTAATAATTTTCTTGAAACATAATTTAACGGCGGCCATTCCGTTATCTCCGAGTTTAATTGTCTGAATGTCGTTGCGTCGCTACGATTTGTCACCTTTGATCATCTTAGTTACCTTCGATACTTTTATCTACTTTTTGTTGTATTTAACTAACTTTCACTAGGTCTAATTACATCAAACCGTTATATTTATTCATTTTCATTATGGATCGTCACTTTTATTTATATTTATTATTTGTTGGTAAACTTTAGTGGCTGATCATTATAGTTAATCGTTGGTCGTTATATTGAGTTACTTTTGATTACGTTTAGTTAAATTATTAGTTACGTATAGTTTCGTTTAGTTACGTTTACTCTAAGCGTTTTTAATTTCACCTAATTATATTACATTTAATCACATCTAATTTGCATTTGATCACATCCAGTTATGTTCGATTTCATTGTAGTTACTCGTAGCTATTACATTTAATTGATTTATTTACATTTTAACTACCGTTCCTTACATCTAATTATTTTCGTCTGGATTTCATTACTTTCGTCCGATTTGATACATTTACTTATTTCGTCAGCATTAACATATTTACTTACTTTCATTAACTTTAATATATCTAATTGTTTTCGTCAGTTTTATTTTTGTTACATTAAAATATTCAATTACTTTTTATCATACCTAGGATATTTAGTTACTTTTGTCAGCTTTAATATATTTAGTTACTTTTATCAGTTTTAATATATTTAGTTACTTTTAATAGTTTTAATATATTTAGTTACTTTTCGTCACATTGATATCGAGTTTCCACCTCTGGAACCTCTCAATTTGATCCTAAGGAATTTGTGTTCATATTAGATTTTACGAGTGCCCACTGGACTACTCGGTGTGATCATTTTAGGCGATTTGTAAAGTTGATTTTAGGTCGATATTTCGGGAGATGGGTGAAAGAGAGCCAGCCAAAAGACTAGTTATCGATCTTCCCACCGCCCCTATAAACGAATATAATATTTACGTTCGAGGCCGTCGTTGCGCAAGACGGAACTCTCACTGGCACACGCTATAGGCGGAGAAACCGCACTTACACAGCGTGACTAGTTATGTATGATTTTAATAACTTGTATGTTGTGTGGCTGTCGGCCAGAAAAATTTCGACATTGAAGACTCATTTCATAAATATATATTTTCAAATCAACATATTATTCATAGATTCATCCTTGTTCATTCATCCATACACACGACAAAGGTATTCTCACACATACGATCAAGTAGGGTTTACATATAAGGTGATTGATTTCGTATTGTGGAAATTATTGCCGAGAGTGGCTCCTTAGATTTGTAAGTTTCTTGCGAAAAGTAATTTGTTCACTAAGTGAAAACTGATTAAAATTCTGTGAAAATGGATTGGTATATATACCTGTTCTGTGACCCTAACCTTGCGTGTTAATTTTCATGCGATAAAACAAAATGTGACCTTGAGATTATTTGTCTAATTTAATTCTAATTTTTATTATTTTTTCGATTTTATTTGACAATTTATTCATTAACTTTTTATTTTAATCATTTCTGACTATATTGCCAATTTTCAGTCAAATCTTTTGTAATTAATGCTATTTTTATGTCAATTTGTGTAGATCTAGGTGCGTTTGTTAATATTTTAATTTACTTTTATGTTTTTTCATTTTATATTTTTAATTATGTGTTTCTCGCATTTTGAGGTGGTTATTTGATGTTTATGGATCCAATTTTAAATCTGCATGTTGTGTTTGCGTGCTATTTCCAATCCATTTAAACAAAACCTTGTACTAGTCCAACAGCAGCGAATGTAGCTCGCAAAGGCCCTAAGCAAGGAAAAGCTGAAAGAGCCCGAAATCAGCTTCTAAAGGTTTGAAAAGTAACCTTACTAGGAATAGAGTGTAATAGTGTGTTTAATTAATGTATTTCTTGGATTAAAATGAATTTTTCTGTTTTATGATTCCGCAATATTGATTAGGAATATTGTAGAAATGATTAATGAAATATCAAAACATAAAGGATCGATAAATGAAGGACGATAATTTGAAGACTAGCGGAAGCCTTCTAACGGTAGCTCAACGGACCAGTAGTAAGTACGAACCTTAGTAGTTTCTGCAGTAGAAACTTATTTTTAGAGGATTCACTACCTCTCGTTGTCGCATCAAGGTTTTATATAGCTGGTTTGACATATTTACTTAGTAGAAACCCACCACAACTGTGATAAACAAAACCGACATAGTCAACAGAAAATGTAACAATATTCAAAAATAATGTCAAGTTAATTTGAAAGTCATTTTGGAATTTCAAGTATTGGCACTTAAGGGTTAGGAACCCAAGAATGTATCCATACCTGCGCCAACATTTAAATATATATATCAACCTAATCCTTTATATCTAAATTCATATTTTTCTTTGATTTTCATTTTGCAATTTTCAATATATTTTGTATTTAAAACTACATTTTAGTGTAAATATTTTGATGCTTGATAAATGTGTTTTAATTTGTCAGTTTAATTTAAAATTTAGATCTATTGGTTATGAAAAATTTAAATAAATTTAAAACATTAAATTAGTATAGTATTTATTGGGTAAATTATTTTCTCATTTTCGAAAATGACAATTTAGAAATTATTAGTTTTTGAAATCTAATAATGTTTTATTATAAATTTATTTATATTTAACTTGTAATCTATTATTGATAATAATACTTTATTATTATATTAAGGATTTAATTTTGTAAACTTTTTAATCAATAATAGAAAATATAGCTTTAGAAATTGATGTCCGACTACGAAGTTGAAGTTGAAAAACTGAAAAAAGAAATTTTTCAATTAAAAGTTTGTATAAATTTAAAATTTTCTAAAAATCAAAAGCATTTTAAAGGCTGATAAAGATTTCGTTTGGTCACTATGGAAGCGATTACAATTATCTTCGCCGGATTTAACAGAAGCAGTAAATTTAATTTCACAAAGGTTAGAAAGTTGAAAATAAATGAACAAATAAAAATGAGATCCTAATAGAGAAAAAGAAAAAATGTCTGATAAACATCAGCAATATGAAAGAGAAATTGTAGAAAAAGATGAAAAATTACAAAATTTACTGAAAACGGTTGATAGTAAAAATCAAGAAATTGAAAATCTAGTGAAAAGGTAATTTTAATTTTAATTTAATTTATGTTATTTTATTTATTATAAATTGAAAAGTTTTAACATTTTAATATAATATTTGAAAATTTACAATAATAATTTTTATAATTACTTTTATTCTTTTCTAAAAATAATTTTACGATTGATTTGATTGGTTGATTAAAATCAGCCAATGAGAATTGTTGATGTTTGAATATGAAATATCTGCCGGAATTTGTGTTATTGTTTAATAAAAATTGTTTTGAATTGAATTTTATAATTATGGATTTTAGAAAAAATAATTCTTAAAGTATTATACTAGTTATATTATTATTGATTAATATTTTGGATTTCTCGTTTAATTTGGTGAGTCGTGCAGAAAGGAGGTGAGGGGGGAATGCATTTTAAATCATTGCAAACAATGATTTTGATGTATGGAAAAAATAAATGAGGACTTAAATTGGTCGCTGTGGAGTCAGTATGAGTTATCGTGCTCATTATCCCACCGCGGTAACTAATAACTTCCTAAAAATTAATATGTGAGTTATGGAGCCTAAATTTTACATAAAATTACAATGCGCGATAACTCATTACATAAATGAGCGATAACTCATTACACAATTGCGCGATAACATATAAGCAAGGTGCGCGATAACTCCGTTCACGAGATTGAAAAACTGGTGCTGCCTGGTATGAGTATATACGCGATAGCTTATAGTGGTCCATAGGGCTCTTATCTACTTGAAACAGCAACGATGCGACCGGATTCCAGTCCCCCCTTGCTGTAATCCCTCCACCAAAGTTATGATTTCAATTATAATCTAATTCTTATGAATAAATAAATTTTATTTATTGTAGCAATAATGAAATTTTGCATAAAGCCACGCAACTTGAAAAGCACTGCGTTGACGTGACTGAGAAAGCATTGAAATTGGATAAATTAGTTCGTTGAGACTTTTTCTAGAGATTTCTTAATTCGTGCTCAGATAAAAACCATTGAAGAAAACGGCCAGAGAGAGATTATTGTTTCCTATGAACGGGAAAGGCAGCAACTGACTGAATCGGTTTCTAGGTTACAAGCACAAATAACGCATTTGACAGAGGAGAAAACCCGATTGCAAATAATAAATGTTGAAAACCAGGAAAACGTAAAGAATCACGAAGATTTGCAGAGGTTTGTTGTGGAATTGCGAGAGCAATTGGACGATGCAAATGTCCATATCAACACCCAGCAGGAAACCATTGAAATGTTGAGAGGACAACTGGAAAATAGGCAGAAATATGTGAATGATGGTGACATGAGAAGCGATCAGACCCGGGGTGATCAGGATAACAACCAAAACCTGCCCTATGATCATGGCTGTGAATCTCCGGTTTCTCCCATACAAGATTTGAACTACAAAGTCGACAGATTGAGCTTGCACATGAAACATTTGCAGGACTGCATGGCAACGAAACCGACTAAGTAAATTGCAAAATGCTGATCTAGCACAAAGGATTTGATTGATAAAATTTTCCAGCCAATTTCAAAAGTCTTCTCGATCAAAGTCGACTCCAAACCGAAAGAATTTCCAAGCAAATACGCAACACCAAAATGAAATGGCGAGAAAAATTGAATTTCTTACCAATAAGCTTAAGAAAATAGAAAACACATTGACAATTGAGGTTTTTCTGATATGAAATTTCTTTCTGTGGACGTTTAATATATAAATTAGCAAAAGAATTCAAGTTCTGCGACTGAATTTCTGGATAAAGCAAATAAACGGATAAAGGGAATGCAACTAACAATTAGGCAACTTCGACAACAAATTGAAGATTCTAAGGAAATAGAAAAAGAGTCGTAAGATTTTGTTATTACTTTTTTATAATTTATTATCATTTTTATTTATTATTATTATTATTATTATTATTATTATTATTATTATTATTATTATTAATTATTTATTATTATTATTATTTATTATTTATTATTATTATTTTATTATTATTATTATTTATTATTATTATTATTTATTATTATTATTTATTATTATTATTATTATTATTATTATTATTATTATTATTATTATTTATTATTATTATTTATTATTATTATTATTATTATTATTATTATTATTATTATTTATTATTATTATTATTTATTATTATTATTATTTATTATTATTATTTATTATTATTTATTATTATTATTATTATTATTTATTATTATTATTTATTATTATTATTATTTATTATTATTATTATTTATTATTATTATTTATTATTATTATTATTATTATTATTATTTATTATTATTATTATTTATTATTATTATTATTTATTATTATTATTATTATTTATTATTATTATTTATTATTTATTATTATTATTTATTATTATTATTTATTATTATTATTATTTATTATTATTATTATTATTATTATTATTTATTATTATTATTATTATTTATTATTATTATTTATTATTATTATTATTATTATTATTATTATTATTTATTATTATTATTATTATTATTATTATTATTATTATTATTTATTATTATTATTATTTATTATTATTATTTATTATTATTATTATTTATTATTATTATTATTATTATTATTATTTATTATTATTATTTATTATTATTATTTATTATTATTATTATTTATTATTATTATTATTATTATTATTATTATTATTATTATTTATTATTATTTTTTATTATTATTTATTTTTATTATTATTATTTATTATTATTATTATTATTTATTATTATTTATTATTATTATTTATTATTATTATTATTATTATTATTATTATTAATAATAAAATTATTATTATTATTATTATTAGAAAACGAATTATTGATCAAATCGATTCCGAAAAAGAACTTTATAAAAAGGAATTGTAAATTTGTTGCGTATATATTATCCAATCGTAATCGATCATCACTTGCAGGCGTTGCAAGGAACTGGAGATTCAAAGAATGAAAGAAAACTCACTGAGTGATGCCTCACGGATTAATGATTTGCTGTCCAAGCTGGAGCAGATGAGAGATGGTTGAGTGTGGAGCATTAGAATTGATATTGATCATATATTTTATTAGATTTAACTGGCAAGCAAATCAAGCAAGAGCAAGAAGCAAACAAGGAAATTGAAACATTGAGAGATCTCGTTAGTAAATAATGAATGGAAATTTGAATAATTTAATTAAATCAATAAATAAAGGTGAAAAGTTTGGAAACTGAAAAATGTCAAATGGAATCGAAATTTATTGAATCTCTTCCAATTTGGTTGGTCAATATTATTATTTATTTTATTGTTATTGATTTTATTATCATGGATTTATTATTATCGATTACTAGTGTTATTGATTTTATTATTATTGATTATTATTTATTTTATTATTATTTATTTTATTATTATTGATTTTGTTATTATTGATTTATTATTAATTTTATTACTATTGATTTATTATTATTGATCTTATTATTATTGATTACTAGTGTTATTGATTTTATTATTATTGATTTTATTATTATTGATTATTAGTGTTATTGATTTTATTATTATTTTTGTTATTTATTTTTTATTGATTATTACTTTTATTGATTAAGGTTATTATTGATTTTTTGTATAATTTTCAGTTGCAATTTCCAACAACAAAATTGCTGTCATGTCATCGATAAATCACAAAAGCATCGATTTCCAGTCGGCCGAAACATGAGATTAAAAACCATATCAAGGTGATTATATTTAATTTAATTAGGAATTATTAATAATAATCAATTCAAAGAAAATTAAAACTAAAAAATATTTTTAAGTGAAACTTTTGAATGAAATTAGATTTGTTATTTTAAAAATATTTTTTAATTAAAAAATAATAATTTTTTATATAAAATTTTATTTGTTAGAATTATAATAAAAATATTAAAATAATTTTTGCAAATCACATTTGCTGATTTTAATCTTGGTAAAAAGATTCCGAAATAATATCATCGAAAAGGTAATTGGTTCGCCCTGGAATTAAGAAAATGTAAATTCAATCAATAATTCTCAAAAGTTCTGCAATGTCCGACTTTCAAGTTTCTGAAATATTTGTCCAAATGTCTAATATTATCAATAAATTTTTTATATTAATTTATTTTTAAATTATTTTAAATTTAATTTTAGAATTTTTAAACATAAATTATCAATTAATAATTTATTTATTTTCCACATAATATGTTTTTTTTGAAGTTAGATTTACAATTTTTTTTAATATGTTTTTATTAAAAAATATTTAAAATTTAAAATGTTTTTTAAATATTGAATATTTAAATTCTTTTTTAATAATAAAAAATCAATTAAAAATATTTAAAAATTTTTACAAAGAAAAATTTTGCAAAAATCGATTTTAAAACTACAAAAAATAGTTTGAAATTTTTAATATTTTAGAATTTTATTTAAAAAATGAAAATCTATAAAAAAATAAAATTTAAATAATTGAAAATTTTTGAAATATATTGTTTTAAAAATTATAAAAATATTTCATTGATTATAAATTATTTTTTTTAATATTATAATAATTTTACTACTAATAAAATATAAATTTTTCAAAATTTTATTTAATTTTTTGTTATTTAAATTACTCTTGAAAATTATTTAAAATTATAAATAAATTTCAAAATTATTTTAAAAGATTTATTTTTAAATATTTATTTTTTAAAAAAGTAATTTAAAATCCAACTGTAAAAAATCATTTGTTAATCCATTCAATATAGATTTATTTATTTATTTAATTATGTTGAATATTGGAAATTAGATTTAAATCTAATTTTTTGAAATTATATTTATAGTGTTAAAATATTGAATAATAAAATTTTTTTTAATAATTAAAAATCAAATAAAAATTGTTAAAAATTGTTTTTACAAAGAAAACTTTAGCAAAAATCGATTTTAAAACTATAAAAAATACTGACGATTTGTTTGCAATTTTTTAATATCTTAGAATTTATTTTAGAATTTATCTAAAAACTGAAAATCTATAAACAAATAAATCATAAATAATTGAAAATTTTTTAAAATATATTATTTTAAAAATTATATTAATATTTCATTGATTATAAATTATTTTTTTAATATTATAAATACATTTTTTGTTTTTCATCCCTGATTTCTTTATAAGTGACATAATATTATAATAATTTTACTACTTATATATTTTTCAAAATTTTATTTAAATTTTTTGTATTTAAATTACTCTTGAAAATTATTAAAATTTATAAATAAATTTCAAATTTATTTTAAAAGATTATATATATTTATTTTTTAAAAAATTAATTTAAAATTCAACTGTAAAAAATCATCCAATCAATATAGATTTATTTATTTATTTATGCTGAATATTGGAAATTTGTGAATTGTATTGATTAATATATTTTTAAAATTCGATTTCAAATATATTAAAATACATTAAAGCGTGGATTTGCGTTGCTTAAATTTCCCATATAAAATAAATTTTCAATGTAAAATATATTTGGAAAAAGTAATTTCGATTTGCGTCGTCTTTCTTGGAGCCCAATTAACGACGCAAATCAAGGTTTTAGTGTAATAAAATGCAAAATTCCCGAATAACTGGTGAAATAATCACGAATATAAAAATATCACAGGATTTGATTTAGATTTTTCTATTCACTTGGAGATTTTCGTTACAATTAAAATTTCATGTAAACAAACATTAATTTAAATTTAGGTAATATTTTTAATATTTTAAAATTTAAAACCGCAATGCCTCAGACTTTATCTCACAGAATACAAATTATAGTTTGATTTGTGATAAAAAACAATAATTAAATAAACTACATCAAAAACCAATTATCATTTAAATAATAGTTTAAATTTAACCACAAACTAATTAATCAAATTTACATCAGAAATAGTTTTAAATTATTTATTCTAAAATCCTGGATTTAGTCAAAAAAAATAATTGTACATTAATTTTTCATGAATTAATTTAACTTTTTCCTATTTGAATTACTTTTAAAAATTATTAAAATTTATAAAAAAATTAAAATTTTTAAAAATTATTTAAAAAATGATAAATATTTATTTAAATGCCAAGAATTAATTTAACTTTTTCCTATTTGAATTACTTTTAAAAATTATTAAAATTTATAAAAAAATTAAAATTTTTAAAAATTATTTTAAAAAATGATAAATATTTATTTAAATGCCAAGAATTAATTTAACTTTTTCCTATTTGAATTACTTTTAAAATTATTAAAATTTATAAAAAAATTAAAATTTTTAAAAATTATTTAAAAAATGATAAATATTTATTTAAATGCCAAGAATTAATTTAACTTTTTCCTATTTGAATTACTTTTAAAAATTATTAAAATTTATAAAAAAATTAAAATTTTTAAAAATTATTTTAAAAAAATGATAAATATTTATTTAAATGCCAAGAATTAATTTAACTTTTTCCTATTTGAATTACTTTTAAAAATTATTAAAATTTATAAAAAAATTAAAATTTTTAAAAATTATTTAAAAAATTATAAATATTAATTTAAATGCCATACTGCAAAAAGTCATTTATTAAATTTTGATAATCAAATTTGCTGATCCATTCAATATAGATTTATTTATTTATTTATATTGATTATTGGAAATTTGTTATAATTTTTGAATTGTATTGATTAATATATTTTTGAAATTCGATTTATTTATGATTAATGTCGAGTATTTATGCTTGGATTTGCAATTTTCAGCAAAGATCGAATAAAAAGAAACTCTAAAACTTTAAAAATGTCATCGATATTAAATCATTTTGTTGAAAATGTAAAAGATAATAAGGAGGAGGAATGGGAAGATGTTGAAACGGACGAAGAAGAAATTCCGACTGATACGACAAATAGCCGGTGAAATGATTTATTTGGAGTTGTTTCTATCTTAATCCGTACAGTACAGGACGCTCGTCTGTTCCCAGCACTGGAACTAGGATTGCTAAAGTGGCTCAAATAAACCGTTGCTCTTCCACTCAGAAAGATTCCTCGCGTGTCAGAAATAAAGAAGCGGAAATTGAACACATTAGTCGAATGAAAGAATCCAAAGAAAAGTCATCGACTCAGGAAAAAGATTACAATATTGCCAAAAGTCGCATCGACTCACTGCAGCAGCAATTGAAAGGTGTCGCCGCTTCTCGAGATCTCTATAGGAATAAGTGTAAAACTATGCAAACTGAGATGAAACATTTGCACTCTGATTTCCAGCAGGCCAAATTGAGATGCACTCGATTGATTGAAGCGATCAAAGTTAAATTTGATTTTCCGAATCTGAATTTATCGATTGCGTGTTGCAGAAGCAGTCAGGACTCCACCAGATAATGCTGCAAGAACGGAGGCAATATCTCGGTCCTACCGCTGAGGCGGGGTTGCCTAGTGATAATCTATTGAAGGAGTTAGCGTCATTCGATATTGATGATCAATCGGGATCAATTGTGCCGCCGTCCGTTACGAATTTCTCATCGATTTATCGGGAAATTCAACAGGAATTAATCCGCAAGAATTCAGAGCTTTTGCTTGCTCGAGAGAGACTTTCGAAATTAGAACGAGAAAGCAGCTGTAAGAAGAAAATCATTGACGACCTTCGGAACAAATTGATTTCGTTGGAATCTGCTAAGGAAAATGAACGGATAAATCTGGTAAAAGTTCTATTTCTGTCAGCAATATAATATCAATATTTATTCCGCAAGCACAAAATGCACAGTTGCACACATTTAATGCGATTAAACAAACTCTAATTGCGACACATTTCAAATATATATTGTTGCTATGCAAATCCCTGTCCTGTATTTTGCTCTTCTAGCACATATTTGTTGCCATAGAAATAATCTTGTCGCATAACGGTTGCTATGGTAGTGGTTTTTCGTTATATTTTTATTTACATTTTTTCTTATGTTCGTTGTCCTGTAAACTTCGGTTTCTATGGTAATTTACTACCTATATTGATTATTATGATGTAAACCTTTGTCCTATATATATATATATATATATTACAATTCAAATTCCCTTTTTATATATTCTTTTTAGTCGTTATTGGTTACTGTAGATATTCTTCTGACATGTATCGATTACTATAAGGAGTTTGTCTTATATTGGTTGCTATGAGGATTTCACTACTTATTTTGGTTATTATAATATAAACCTTGACCTATATATTTTCAAATGGAAATTCACTTTTCTATAGTTGGTTACCAAGGATATTCTTTTCTTCTTTATTGGTTACTCTAGATATTCTTTTGGTCGTTATTGGTTGCTGTAAATATTCTTTTTTACTTCATCAGCTAGTATAATGAATCTTTTGGCATATATCGGTTTCTATGGGGATTTTGCTGTCTACCTTGATTGTTATGATGTAAACTTTGACCTATATATTTTACAATTCAAATTGCCTTTTTATATAGTTGGTAACCATGGGTATTCTTTTTAGTCGTTATTGGTTGCTATAGATATTTTTCTGCCATCTATCGATTACTATAAGGAGTGGTTTGTCTTATATCGGTTGCTATGAGGATTTACTATCTATCTTGGTTGTTATGATGTAAACCTTGACCTATATATGTTGCAATGAAAATTCGCTTTACTATTTTACCTCATATTCATATAGTTGGTTGCCATGGATATTTTTTACCTATATCGATAAGATCTGATTATATATATTTGAAAATGAAAATTATTTTATAAAGGAAAACAAGGAAAGAAAAGTAAAAGAATTGGAGGAGACAAATGCTCGGATGAAAATCCAAACAGATAGCTTGCAAGCGAGATTCAATGTTGTGTTAGATGAAAGAAAGCGGTTCGAACAAGAATCTGGTAATTTAAGGATAAAACTAGAAGCCGCAGATAGCAAACTCGGTGAATTGAAGCAATCAAAACAGTTGATGGAATCTCGTATATCGAATGCCGACGAAAATCATGAGATGAGAATCAATGATATTGTTGCACGCAGCGGATCTGCTTTAGAAAAGGCCTCTTCTCAAATAAACGCTTTAAAAGTTGGTTTTGAAATCTTTACTGTCTGTTGAAGTCTTGTAGGCGCGTGGAGGAAAATATGAAACGCTCGTTCTCAATTTGGCCAAAGATTTCCATCAGAAAATCCGTGAGATTCGTCGCTTGATTGAATTTGGAAATCGCCGTTTAAGTGAGAATTCCTCCCAGTATTTGTGTTATTGATATTTGTTACTAGGCAACAGCAGCACAGCCGATAGAATTTCCAGGAATGAAGGAAAGGTCACTGGGAAATCTGAGGAATCCTCGACCGGATATGATTTCGCCAGGAGAAAGGCAGCAGACATCCTCCAAATGTCCACGACAGAAATCGATTCGCTATTCAGTGGAATAACTGCTACAGCGGGATTACATCGGGAGGCACAACAAGGCAATAATTCTGCTCTCGAACATTCAATGGAATTCACCAACCGCTGTCGACAGGCATTGAAAACTGTGAAATATTATTAATATTATTATTAACGAAAATTTTAATATTTATCGATTAATTTGTAGAAATCGTTTGATCGGGAAGTTCTATCGATTTTTGGAGAGAAATTAGAGGAATTGGTCGATTTTATTGCACCGAGCTCTTGTGATAGTGGCTGTGTTAGTTCGTGCTAATTTATTGTAAATCGATATATTTCTATATACATATGGATTGTGTATAAATAATCATTATATCTGTTACTCTTGTGTATATCCTTCTACCTCTCTGCTCTATCCGAATGGTAAATTATTGATTTTTGTTTTTTGTTTCTTTTACACATTTGATGGAGTTTTACATATGAATTATAAATCGATAAACATCAAACTAATCTCAACTCTGGAAAAGAAGATATTATCATCGATTCAAACATTCCCAGGCATCAACTCAGAAGACATCTTCGAGGAAAAGACAAATGACAGCAAATGGGTTTCGATAGCTATCAAATACCTGGAGTAACAAGATTTTCAGTCATTTTTAAATTCTATTCAATTAAAACCAGAATATTTAAATAAGTCGATCGTTTCAATAAGTATATTCATCAATCTACTCGTTTTCGGTGATCTTCCAACTCTTTTGTCAGTCAATTCATCTAGGCATCGCTTGATTTTGAAATTTCAGTTAAATTAGGGAGGTGATCACAATTTAATTAATTCCTTTATATTGCACCTTATTTACTCCGACCTTTCTTTTTGTAGAGTTGGATTGGCTTTGATTAATTGGATTTATCTTTTTAATAAAAGTTTATAGTTAGATATAGTCAATAATACAGATAATATACAAGAACAATATTAGTTCAAATGTTGAAATTTGTTTTTCGCAAAAATATTTAGGAAGTTTTCAGCTGATATATTAGATTTTAGGATATTGTCGTTCTCTAGATTGAAATTTTCTGTCATCCTCTTTTGTTCTTACTTGAACCTGCTGTGAAATATGTTGGAATTAACAAAATTCACAAAAGTAAAATGGAAAATCAGTAAAAACATTGATATTCGAAATATTAATTTAAAAGGCAAAATCAATTAAAAATTTTAAAATAAATATTTATTGGCGTGAACGGGTATGGGCGGATGCCAAATGACGAGACGAATTCAAATATATTAAAATTAAATCGATTTGGGGTCCCCAGAAGGAAATATTTAATAAAAATAGAAATTAATTAAAAATTAACTGGCTAATTGGAAGTCCGAGCCAACAGAAAACTCGAAAAGTGTGAAAAATCCTGGACGTCAACAAATGTTCTAATTATGGAAAACGAAATTGGTTGACGAAGAAAACATGTATAAGAGAAATCCACAACCAATATAATTATTGTAAGTAAATGGAAATCCTGGGAGCCCTGAAGTATCTAATTTAGTTTTAGAAAGATAGATGTCAAAAATGCCAAAACCATTTTGGTTTGCTGGTGTTCTGATTTGCAAAATGGGTATAAGAGAAAGACAATTCAACAAAATGGCCAGTTGGTCGAAGAGAATATTTCCGAGAGTTCAGCAAAGATAATAATAATCTTAGAAGGGAATTGAATCAGCCAAAAATAAATCAGACAAAGAAAACGGAACTAAAATTACATAATTTGAATTGGAAACAATTCAATTAAAAAATCAAAAGCAAAATTGTCAAATAAAATTACGAAAATAATAAAATTTAAGATTAGAATATACTAGAAAATCACAAGGTCAAATTTTGTTTTACTACATCAAATTTAACACGCAAGGTTAGGGTCGTACAATTGGTATATATACCGATTCATTTTCACAAAATTTTAATTAGTTTTAAAAACTTGAATCAGTTTTTATACGGAAACTCAGCCAGTCTTAACCAGTTAGAACAGAACAATTTTCAATGTAAGTGGAGGAACGCTGGAAAACCTTCTCCACGTCGCGTCCATGCAACCTCGTATGAGGTCTGTTTGGGCGTCGGCGTGGGGAAAGGGTTATAATGTCGTAATGAATGATTAATTATACCATATGAATTTTTATCTACCATTATATTTCAAACATTCTTAGAATAAAACATTTTGTCGAAATATTTCCGGCCCACAGCCGACACATCACCACAAGTTAATAAACTCTACACACCCCAAACGAATCGTGTAAGTTCGGTGTAAGTCAAGTGTCCCATTTACTTGATACAAAGATATTAAAAATTTTAAGGGAAACCTAAAAGAAAAACAGATCTTTACGCCTGTATAAGTTTCCCAGTAAAACAACTTGACTCCATAAAACATTTAAAATATGCGTATTTAATATAAATATTAATAATATTATGCCTTTTGATCAACCCATTTAGCATGATAAAAAATGAAACTATACACTACGAACGAAAACACGATGAAGAAATGAATCTGGTGGGTTACAGGGTTTCAAATCTTGCTTATCCTTCGGGTGACCCTAGTAACGCCATACAAAATTTTGCTGATCGCCACTTGGCACCCGTTGCTAGGCAACGTTGGTAATGTGTTCAAGTGGTGGAATGCCCGCAAAAATTGAGTACCATGTGCTAGTACTATAGTTGCTCGGACAATCCTCGGGTTCACGAGCTGTCGATAGAAGACCTATGCTCGCTTTACTTGGTCCCCTACGTGGAAATGCGAATTAATTTTAGACTGATTGGTGTAGGTGATTTCGAGTCTACCCCACTATAACTGAATACGTGAGAGATGATTTATTTAATGAACAAAGGACATGCATGATAAGTTAAGTTGATCGACTTGACGCTTGTGCGGCTCGGCGTCGGGCCCGTTCCTTGCGTCCCGGCCGGCGGATGGTTGGTTGGATAGCTGTCGAATTTTGACTTGGTGCGGCTTCATCAACGACGCGTTGGCTTGGCAGTTGGGAAGGGGCGAAGATGAGCGGATACGTTACCGCTTCCCCTTCCCGACAGGCTGCTAGGGCAACTTCTAAGCCCCTGATCTGTGTACGCAGACTCCGATTGAGCTGGCGTTCTTCGGCCCAGCCTTTTTGAGCTGCGGTGAGTCGTTGGTAGAGAATCTTCGTTCGTTTGGGATCTAAACAGGTCGCCTTGACCTGTTGCACTTCGCGAGTTAACTGTAATATTTGGTCGAGTAGCTCCGCGTTCGCCTGCCTAGCGCGGGCTAACTCGTTCTGCATTAATTTCAGGGCCGACATTTCTATAAAGGAAACATATCAATTTTGTCTAATAAGGGGAATTCTAATTATTTCAAACATGATTATAGGGAAATCTCATTTAAAACAAAATTCTAAGAGGTCAATTCATTATAATTTATCATTAATAACATCACTAAAGTAAAAGGTCAGAATGATTAGGCCTGGTGATTCAGGACTCTGCGAGGAACTTTCTGACACCTTCTTCCGGGGAGTAACCGGGAATAATGGGCACTGGTCGTCGGAGGTTGCGTGCCGGTCGAGCTGGGTACGTTTCCGCGATGCGTCCGACGAGGATGTCCTCTTCAACGTTGGCGAGGTACATCCTCGCCTTCACCACCTGTAGGTCGGCCTCTGCTTGGATCTGCTCCCACTGAGCCAGCAAGCTTCGAGCATGGTCGACAATCTCCTCGGCAGGATACTGTTCCTCCTCTGGTCGATGTGGATCATTTCCTCTGCCCAGTACTTGCCATAGTGATGGGCATGATCGTTTCGGGCGTGGCTCGTCGAGAGTCATCGGTGGGCGCGCTCGCTTCCAGGCTCGGCGCCATTCATCGGCCTCTTGTTTTGATATCAGATTCGGCAACATGAATTCTGCTGAAATAAGTAAACGTCATATATTCTCTTACTAATTTATAGGAACATTAAATCTACAATCTCGAGTTCATGCAATCTTAAATCATCCGGTAATTCTAGGGGATACATTGACTAGTTAAATTAGCGTTCAGTGAACTTGATAGTCGAGCCGGAAATTGTAAGGATTATTGTGATGAAATGTCTGGGTTCATGTTCTGGTGATTTCCATAGTTCTTTCATGCTGAAGAAAGGTGATGGGGGCAGAATATGTAATGTATGTCTATGCGACTTAGTTATTTGAGATCTAATTCATTTAACGTTACTACGGTTGGGGGAAAACATACTCGCGTCGGTTATATGCGTTAACGTATTTAATAATAGTTGTTGCAATTATTAATGCTCGTCGTAACTCCCAACAGTTGTTGTAATTATGAATGCTTATCGAGATTATCAACAGTTATTATAATTATTAATGTTTTATTGCAATTATGAATGTTTAACGAAATTATCAACAGTTATTGTAATTATTAATGTTTAACGAAATTACCAACAGTTATTGTAATTATTAATGTTTAACGAAATTACCAACAGTTATTGTAATTATTAATGTTTAACGAAATTACCAACGGTTATTGTAATTATTAATGTTTAACCCTCCGTATCTAATTATTACTCCAACGGAAATGACCGTTGATATATTTCATCCTTTCTCGCGATGGTAAATTGTCGGAACGGATGTGTTGGGAACGCTTGGCTCTTATCCGGTCACGACATCCGTCCGTGTTTTAATGGTTGATAGTTCGTTGTAATTCAATTGTGCGAATCTACAAATCGAAATCCACTTCGTCTATTACTCTAACGGTTGACGTTGGCATTAATCTGGGTCTAGTTTGTACGTTCGTTTAAGCCGTCGGTACTATCTTATCGGGGTTTTGTGGTTAGGTAATCTGTTTTTATTTTCTTACTAATTAATTTAATTGTCCATGGTTTTGAGGAACTATGCTGGCTGCTTATGACAAATTTTCGGATGTGGTCAGTCGTTGATGGTTCTCGATGTTATTCATAAATTAAATTGTATCGGGAAAATTAACCGTTGGAATTCATGTTGAGGGTTGGCTAGAATGAAATTACGGAATTATAAAACTATAGTATTGTGTTAGTCAGTCGATTTAATGGTTGGAAAAAATTTCTCTTTAGTTCAATGCAATAAATGTTCTCCATTTTATTGTTGATTTAAAAAACCTTTCACTTTTATTGGATCTCTTCATGCTGGGATTTATCGATGTTTGGTGATATTTGTATCTTATTTATGTGGAGATTTTAAAGGTATTATAATTATTTCGATTAGAAGTAAAATACAGAGTTCATTGTTTTAATTCTTTAACTTAAACTACTAAACGTCTGACTAACGGAGCATCTCATTAATTCAGCCAACATCTTAGTTTAAAACGTGAATTTCTCTTACTTTCCCCTAATCTATTTGGATTCTTATTGGTGGATTACTTTATTACTCAGTGGGAATTAGTTCAACTTTCTCGCAATTTATTGGATCAATTTTTCCGATCGATCATCCTGAGTTTCATTACTAATTACCTTAGAGACGTTTTCTTATCGTTAACTTAGGCTAATCAATTTTAATAAACTATTTCCAACGTTTGACTTAATAACTCTAAGATTTACTTTCCTTTTACACCAGAGTTGTGAGGGTTTTATCTAAGTTTATTTTATTACTACGCAAGCCGCATCAATTTTTTCAAGGACTTGATCTGAGTTAAACCCGTGAGTCACATAAATTCTTTAACCATCATTTTATTTAAATCCAATTGAATTAAGGAAGTATTTACTTTTAATGAAAACTTTTTAACTTGATAGATAAAATCAGTTTAAGGGACTCACTGAGTTGCTTACAATATAGACATTTTATTTTTAAATGTAATTAAACGTACTACTAATTAAATTATTTTCCAATATTAGTTCAATCACCGAATGATATATTCATTAGTATACCTTTACTATATTATTTAATTTAATCAAAAATTATTTGTAACTGATTTTAAATTTTATCCGCAATTTAATCTAATTTACTCTATGAGATAATTACTTCAAATTTTTTTTTAAATCCATAATTTAATTTATTTCTAATCAATCCATAGGGTAATTTAAGTTAATGATAATTGTCTCGAAAATAAATTCAATTCAGTACCTCAATGATCAAATTAATTCAAACTGTTAATTCAGGTTAACTCTATCAACGATTTTAGTTTAGTTTATCCCCGTACCTTTTCCCTTTAATAGATCCTAGGCGCATTTGTGTTTACATTATATTTATTGAGTGCCCACTGGACTACTCGGTGTGATAAGTTTGAGCCGTGTGTGATGTGATTTTAGGTCGATTTTTCTGAATTGAGAAACGAGGAAGCAGCCAGAGACTTCTTCCTTATTTCTCGCTTCAGCTATAGGGATAAATATTGACGTTACGACCGCTGCGTTGCGCACGCTGAGTCTTCACGGGTGCATATCATTGGCGATCTTCCACGCTCTTACATGCATCTGCACTATGTATATTTTGCTTTCTTGCGTGATGTGTCGGCTGTGGGCCGGAAAAATTTCGACATATTTTAGAATAAAATAAGTTATATATATATGAAACAAATTATACATAGTAATGTTTATTAATTATAAGAAAAATATAACATGTTACCCTTCCAATTCATAAAAGCAGCATACATTTTCATAATAAACCAAATGCCTCTCTTCCCACGCCGACGCCCGAGCAGAGCTCTACAGAGATGCAAGACACGGGGCGTGGAAAGAGGGTTCCAAAATCAATGATTCTCACCTAAATAATAATTGAAAAACAACTGTAACTTCGAAGATCGTTTAAAACGTTTAAGACTTTCAAAACTTTAATAATTATCAAAGATAATTTTGTACGAAAAACGATTCGTTTTCAAAATAGGTTTTTTAAACAAATTTCAAAATGGTTCCCTTTAATGTGAAAATGGATCAGTATATATACCTAAATTTTTGGTGTGTAAAATTTGATGTAGTAAAACAAAATTCGACCTTGTTGTTTTCTAGCAAATTCTATTGTTTATTTTTATTATTTTCCGATTTGTTTTTATAATTTTTTATTTATAATTTTTATTGAATTATTGCTAATTCAAATTTTCCGATTTAAATTCCACTTTAATGAACTTTAATTGATTTTTCTAATTTCGTCGAATTTGTTGTGTTTTCTTGTTGTATTTGTGTAGGTATCGTGCGGATCTTGGTGCATTTTGTTATTAGTTTATTTTATTTTTATGTTTATTAATTTATATTTAATTCTTTTATCTCTCAGATTTTATAAGGTTTAATTGGTGTTTCCTGATTTATTTAAATCTGCATGTTATATTTGCATGTGTGTTTCTGATCCATTTAAACATTTTTCAAGGCCGTTTACGTTCTGGCCCAACAAATCGATTATAAAGGATTTGAACCGGCTCCGTGTTGTAACTCCGTTAGTTCGATGTACAAAATTAGTGTATAATGCCCACAGTTTAGTACTACCCTAAAAAAGAGTTCATGCTTTTAGTAATCCCCATTTGCAAATAATTAAACGGACCACAGAACCCGATATTCAGGTTCCCGTATGAAATCGAAAAATTCTTCTACCCAAACAGTTGTGCACAGAATAAGATGAAGGAACGAACTGACATCTGAAATCATACTACTTCATTAGACTACCCCGAATACCAAAAAAGACATTCAAATACAAATACTTTCGCTAGACTTGAAGCATAGTGAAAAATTGAACCAGCATTAGGAAGGTTGTGTCAGATAGTATAGGATACTGAAGTACGGATGCATAAGTATCGATTTACATTCACAAATGCATAATATATAAGGAAAAACTCCTGTCCATAGGCCGATAAATAAATAAACAACAATAAAAGACAAAAAATGACGATCAAAATTGATTTTCTTTGTGTAAATCACTTTCCAATATCATAGTATCTTAAATTGCACCATAACGGAATTGTACTACCGTTCGGCTGAATGCGTAGGGCGAGTTATCCATAAAGAGATCCAACCACGGGACGAGTACAATACGCTAACCTGAAAACATAAAACCTAAAAATCAATGGTATTGACCCAATACACAACAGATACTCACCAAAACCGATACGGACGACTCCACTCCGATCAACCTCGTCAATCCCAGGAGGAAACGCTAATAATAATAATAATTCACGAAGTAATCCAACTAATCAATAGTGGATGGCGATATTTCTGATAAACCACTGAATGATAAAATACAAAATAACGAACTCCAAAAGAAAAAATGATCAATTCGAGAAATGATTGACCCAACATCTGTCAGCCGTTAAGTAATAATGCTGCTTAACCATCTAAAATCATCGCTGACACATTCCTGGAGCAGAGAAATTAACTGAACTACATTAAATGTATTATCACCTCAAACCAAATTTTCACAACTATATAACATTTATTATTATCCAAACAAAATTAAGATAACTATACAATATTAATACAAGCGAAAGTTTTCAAGACAACCGAACAAAGTGCTTTGGTAAATGAATTTACAGTTGTTTTGGGTTGTTGAAGACGTCGTCTGGCACGTTCCTCTTTGCTTCCACTGATGAGGTTAGACTGTTCAGTTCACGATAAGCCACTTAAACTGGGACGAAGACCAACGGGTAAGTGACCGAGTCACCCTCCTAACAAGCCGAGATGGCGACTTCCAGGCTCCGTACTTGAATGCGTTGGGCCAAGAGGATTTTATCTTCTTGATCTCCTGACTCATCTGCAGCAGTTGCGTATGCAATTCACTATTTTCGCTCCTTACTTTGGTTAATTTCTTCCTTGTGGAATGGATGATTTCCTTTTCTAAATTTTAAAATGGAAGTAAGTGCAATTTAGTGATGTTTAATCAAATAAACGAAGTATATTTATATTTAGCATTGTATTTAAAGTATTGCATCTGGAATATGACTTCCTTCTACTCGTCCACTTATCCTTTAGGACTTTGAGGATATTTAGGCATAATTATTAACGAACATAAAATTAAGTTTTAAAAAGTTTAAATTATTAAATTATTATATTAATTTTGATTTGAACAAATTTTGAATTAAAGGAAGATGTTTTCACAAAATCAAATATGTCGACCACGTCATTCGAACTTTTATTAAGGAAGTTGACACCAGAAGAATTAACAAAGGATAGAGATGTGGAAATATTTATTCACCAATGTGAGAAATATTTCCGAGTCGATAAATTAACGGGTTTTCTTCAAGACATGATTGTTGAGTTCTGGATTAATAAGTTGATTAAAGGAAAATATTTAGACGTTGATCCTTCGATTAAAGATTATATAGAAAAACTGTGGAAAGCGTTTACTAATAATACCAAGATAATTCAAAATATTGAACCTGCATTCGAATATAGGCAGACAAATGAAGAGCCTATGTAACCTAACTGCTGACCCTCTATTTACTTTTTAAAAAGTTTTACCTTATGTAATTTGCCAACTGTAACTTACTTTGAAAATTTTCAACTTTTCAAATTTTACTTTATGTAACTTACCCGCTGACACTATAAACTTTTAAAAATTAACTTTACTTTAGGCACTTTAATTTACTCTAATTTACTGTAATATACTTTAAATTACTCTGGGTAATTTAATTCAATTTTATTTATCTTAATTTACTTGAGGTATTTTAATTTATTGTTATCTAGAGCCTAATTTGCCTTTGAAAATTATGTGATCAAATGTTACAAGTGTTTTTATTGAGAGTTAAAAATAACTCTGACTATAGTGTGAAAATTGTAGGCGATTCAAGCCAAATTTTTATTTTAGTCTTTTTTAACAAGAAAAATTACTTAGGCTTTTACCGATAAAATATTTTTAGGCATTTTTATTGAGAAAATATTTTTAAACTTTTATATCGAGAAATAATATTTAGACATTTATTTGTGTGTTGAACTTTTATCGAGAGTCAAAAATACACCCTTACTATGGTGTGAACATAGTAAGCGATTGAAGCCAAATTTTCATTTTAGTCTTTATTTTTAAGAAAAATTACATAGGCTTTTAAATCAAGAAAATATTTTTTGGCTTTATAATTGAAAATACATTTCTGCTCTTTTTTATTAGTAGGTGATTTTAGCCAATTTTTATCGGTAATCAAAAATACCCCGGGACCATCGTAAGCGATTTGGGACAATTTTATTTTAGGCTTATAAATCGAGAGTCAAAATAACCCCTTCACTATAGTGTAGGGCAAAAACTTATTTCAGCCCTAAATTTTGTTTGTTTAGCACAAAATGCCTTTTGAGCGGTAAAACTAAAATATCAAACTGAGAAAGAGAAACGTAAAGTTTAAAAAAAAATTAAATAATTAAAAATTTAAAACAAGTTTGATACATAAAACTTGAAAAATTAATAATAAAATCGAAAAATTAGAAAAATTAATTAAAAAAATTAAAAATTAAAATTCTTTGTTTTACCGCATCAAAATACACACACGAACAATCGTGGCATATAAGGCAGTGCTGAACAAGCAAAATTCAGTACGTTTTTAAAAATCTTATTTTCTTAATCTTGTGAACACGTACTACCAAATTCAGTTTTCATTGTTTTAACAAATATTTTATATTTTGGGAAAAATTCCGAGCTATATAAAAAAGTAATATTTGTTTTTGTACTTGTATTTTATATGAATTTTATTTTTATTTGATTTTATGCATATTAACATTTTAATTAAATAATAATTTTAACGTACATTTTATTTTTTAAAATTTTTTTTTAAATTTTTTGTTCTTTTATTTTATGCAATTTTGTTTCATTTGAAATAATTTATCGAAGAGCATTCATGATCGAATTCCATCTAGAAGGAGTGAAGTGACATAAAACATAATTTAAAATTGCAAAATGTGCAAGATAGAAAAATGAATTTTCATGACCGACTACGAGTGGTACTAAACCTCGGACTGTAGTGCCCAGGAGGTGAAGAAGCTGTGAGGACGGTTGTTAGGACAGCCCAGAAAAATAAAATGACTAGTTAGGAGGAAGAAGGAAACTAGGACAAAAGAACAAAGATAATTGCATGAAAACAAGTTGATTAATTATTGTTATTGACAGAAAAACACTAGGTTAAATCGACGTTACAAAACTATAGGAGAAAATTAGGCAATTGGGGAAAGGCGAAATAAGCCAGTAACCGAATGTAGGATGAACGGCAAGTCGAAACAAAAAATTTCTAGTTCACGTAAATTTTGGTTAAAGAAAAACCGAATAATTGCAACCTTCGAAAAAGTTCTGAATTAATACCTCATTACCGATCACAAACAGCGATATTTGATAAAATCATCCCATATGTAAGGTTTAGGATAGATAATTGTCTATGATCATATTCAGGTTTTAACATTCTTAATATTATTATTGTACTCAATTTTTTTTATTATTACCTTAAGATATCGAATTTAATATAAAAGTTGTAAATTTTATAGTTATTTTGCATAGGGTCGTCGGACGAATTGTATAAATTAGACCCTCCTTACCTTAATCTCATATTGGTCTTTAATCCTCATCTAGAATTGTTTTATATAAAAATTATTATCATTACTAATATTAATATTATTAGTAATCTTATTATTATTATTATTATTATTATTATTATTATTATTATTATTATTATTATTATTATTATTATAATTATTATTATTATTATTCTTACTATCGTTATTGACATTACACTAATACTGTTATTATACTTTATGGGATTTAATTTCAACAATAAAAATTTTTATATTTTACTTTGGATTTTATTAATATCATGAGCAGAATTTTTCGAACCACCTGTAATGAATAAACCTTGCTTTATCTTATTGTTACATAATTTTATATAAATTTACTTTGATCTTATCCGTGTATTCGTCTCGAAATTTACTACTAATATTATGTATAAATCGATAAATTTATTTGCATGAAAATGAATACGAAATATAATAAAAATAATTTCACTGATTTATTTATTCAGAAAAATAAATATATAAAAGGAAATTCATAAATTTTATTGATCAAAAATAGAAAAATAAAAGATTACCAGGTCAAACTACATTCCATTCACAGAAATCCCAACTAAGTAAAATCAAAGTTCATAGTATGTAAAAATTTCGAATTTGCGCAAATTCTTTCTGGGAGTTGAATCTAGAAGATCTGCAGATTACAATTAATAAAACTGGCAATAAACTAATAAATATACCTTGTAGTAAGTGTCAGTGGTGATGGACACCATCCGTGAGGATTCCATTCCTTGTAAGATCCTAAAATAAAGGAAAAAGTGAGATAAAAGTAGCTAAAAATCAATACCTACTTTTACTATAGAAAATGGAAATACTATAATAAGTTGTTATCGTTAATAAGGTTATCTTTAAATTAATCATAAAATATACAGTACATATTGAAAAATCTCCTAAATTCTTGATTTTTAAAGGTCATGGTGAGAATTCGTAATATAAAATAAGAAATTCATATATATACTGTTACTTATATTATATGAATAAAAATTTTATACTTTACTATACAGTTAATAAAATTTAATTAATCCTATTTTAGAGACTAATAACTCAACATTTTAAGGATCATAATATTTTTCTGTTAGGAACATTAGGCAAAATTCTTTAGCTTCTTTGAAATCCGGATTATTAATATTATTATTGTTACTGTATTGATAATTATTATAATAATTATTATTATTATTGATAATATTTGTGTTGGGCAGGAACACGAACGGCCTTGGAAATGTTTAAATGAATCAGTAATACACACGCAAATACAACATGCAGTTTTAAAATAGAATCTATTAAGACACCAACTAACCCTGCAAAAATACGAGAAAAAAACAATTAAATATAAAATTATAAAACATAAAAGTAAATTAAAATAATAACAAAGTGCAATAAGATCTGCATGAAATAAACATAAACATAACACGAGAACATTAAATTTGGCCGAAAATTTGATAATTTTTCAAAAATTGCAAAAATCCATGAGAATGGAATAAAAATCAAAGAATTTGAATCAGAAATAATTCAATTAAAAAATTTAAGAGAAAAATTGTCAAATAAAATTACGAAAATAATAAAATTAAGAATAGAATATTCCAGAAAGTTTCAAGGCCAAATTTTGTTTTACTAAATCAAAAATAACACGCAAGGTTAGGGTCGTGCAATAGGTATATAAACTAATTAATTTTCACATAATAAACACACTTTTTATGAAAAAGTCAGATTTTTGAAAAACTTAAACCGTCTTACTCGTTTTAACCAGTTTTGAATCAGTTTCACTTGGAACAACACTATTGATGTGAGTGAGAGAATTGTCCAAAACTCTCTCCACGTCGCAGCCTCGCAACCTCAATGGAGCTCTGCTTGGGTGTCGGCGTGGGGAGAGAGAATTGTTATATGATGTTCAAAATTTTTATGTATGATCAGAAAATTCATGAAATGTACTAAATGCAACAAAATAAAGATTAATGAAATGAAATTTTTCCGTCGATGCTATAATCATTTTCCGGCCCACAACCACTCACGCACAGCAAGTCAATAAAATATACATACAATTCAGGGTATGTAGGAGCAGTTTATCTGCCAATAGCCTGTGCCCGTGAAGGTTCCGGCGTGAATAACGCAGTGCCCAAACGTCAAATCATAACCGTTATAAGGGAAATCGGGAGGAGGGGAAGTGGTCCTTTGGTTACTCCTCCACCACCCATTTTCCTGTAATTTCGACCTAACATTGATTCTGACATATCGGCAAAAATCATGAACATCGAGTAGCTCGGTGAGCACTCTTAAAATCATAATATAAACACAATTATCCTAGGTTCAACTCAAAGGGAAAGGAGTGGGGATACGTTCGGAAATCGTTGTTATAAAAACTACAATCTAACTCGATCATTAAAAAAATTTTTGTTTTAATTATGTAATAAATGAATTTATCTTACCAATATGGCTAACTAAGTAAAGTCAAAAACGATGACGAAGATTTTAAGTGTGACATAGTAATTCCCAAAATATTTGATAAAAGGAAAAATGCGCAACTCGCCAAAAGACAGTACTCCAGAATATTAAGTTAACTGCAATTAAATTTTGGTCTTTTAAATTAACGTCCCACGCGAATTTAGTTACCCAACGAGTATTAGAGTTATCGAAAGGGCAGATACGACATTATGACCGTTTAATTTTGTTGATCCAACCCAACAAAATAACAAGAGTCCATAACCGCCAGGAACTAGTTAGTAAAAATCTTTAGATACTATTACTTGCAATTATCTTATCCTGATAAAAATCGCTTTTATGGCTCTAATTTCATCCGCTCGAGGTTTCGTAGGATCACTAAAAATGTAGATATATTCCCATAAAAACTAATATAATATTTTGTTTTGTTAAAAAAATAAGAGAAGTCTCGATAAAATGATCTAAGTAAACTTTCGCGACAAAAATCTAAATAATAATTATGTATACAATTTTTAGCAAATCATTATGACATAAATCTGAGTACAATAAGAAAAATCCAACAAATAAAATTAATCAGTAAATTGTCGAGCGACGAATAGAGTAGGATTATAGACATCGAAGAGTATACAAGCGACTTATAATACGCGTCCTTCCGTGGATCGTAACGAATGTCCGTGAATAGATCGTTTCGACACGTACATATCGTAACCCATTATATTGACCCTGTAAATATTTTTAACGAGTGATAGGAAAATAAGAATTTGACTTACTAAGATAGCGGTAACGATTCACCAAATTGTTGGGAATATGCATCATGTTGTCGATCTCTAAAAACAAAATCTTTTCATCAATAGAATAAAAAATTTAAGGTGATATCTAACCAGAATATTGACATGAGAGAAACTCATTTGGAAACAGTGACAGCGATAGAATTGTTCGGTAGATTAAATTAAATCATTAAAATATCGTAATCACCAAATCGATATATCCAGACACAGAATTTCACTAAGAGTAGCCGAGAATGCCCACGTGGTAAGGACACCTGGCACGAATCGTGTGTCGCAGTAGCATGCAAAAGCTAACAATATCTAGTGTATACACAGAAAGGTGGTGGAGAAGAGGAGATAGACAGCACAGCTCGTGCTGGTAAACGGGAGAGAAAATCAAAGACGTGGCAGTCAACAGCTGTCGGCACACACCACAGGCGAGTGCATGATCAGTGAAAAATGGAGACACACCGAAAAATAGCGGGTAGAAATAACAAATGAATACGCACACTTGGAAGGTCAAACTATAAAAGAAGCGTGCAGACGATTCATGTACCATTTCGTCACAATTATGAATAGCAACCGACCCAATAACCTAAGAGACAGAGATTCCCACGCACGTTACCAAGATGCAGATGAGATCCGGTTAGAGTGACGAACGGACGCTCAAGGAGGTGAGATTATTTTTTCTTTTCGTTTACCCAATTTAAGTGTATAAAATATTTATGTATCGAACCTGCCAACACGAAGGAAACATCGACTACGCTAGTCAATACCTTAGACAGCCGAAATCATCTAAACTATTGTTCATCTTGATTATCTTCTAGCGAATGAAATATCTTTAAACTTATTGTGAAAAGATTCTACCCATTCAGATGAGAAGCCTCTGTACATGATTATTATTTAAATAAACGAATTACTTCAACTTATTACGCCAACGTCATATACAGTTATGGAAAGATTATCGTTTTATGATCATTATTACTCCAAATTTTATCACGGCAACACTCCACACTTACTGATGACAACTAGTTAATTGTGATCATTTCTTAAAAACGAACGAAAGGTCTTGAACTTCATTACGACAGGGTAATATGAATACTGCCAATTATTAAACAGACGAGTCCTACACACGCGAAGGGGAAATTATTACTAAAACAAGCAAAATGCTTCGAAATAGATACGACCACGCCCATACTGTCGTATGGAAATTGTCTAATGGTTATTTAAAAACACGACAGGCTCCGACTCTATTACGACGAGGTTTTATACAGTCATACAAATTATGCCGTTTGTAAACTTTATGTGAAATATAGTTATATGAATTTTTATATTTCAAACTTCATGGCAACAACGATCAATACAGCTATACAAAAGTTGACCTTAGTGCATCGGAGTTCTATACAGTTCATGAATTATTCTACTTCAAACCCAATTACGACATCTTTCTATTAAATCCTATAAAGGTCATTTGATTGTGGTTATCATTAGACAAATGAAATGCCTCAAGCTGTATCGCGATAACGTCCTATATAACCTAACGAACACTACCAAACTAGGATCGTTGGTAGATAAATGAAAATGCAGCAAACTTTATTACGAAATTATTCTACATAATCAAACCAACATTATCTACGTATGACCGATGGTAGCAGAATATAATTATTGTAATCACATTATAATATGCTGCTGCACAGAGCACGCATTCAGGTTCTCCGTCATAACTACTGACCTGATAAGTCCCATTTCGAAGACGAGACTCATCTACAAGTTGACGCATGACCCCACCAATTTTTTACAAACGATTCATTCAATAATCTAATTAATTTACCTTGACAATGGAAATAATTGCTACTAATGAATTATTTTGTTTACTTATTAAACCATAGGAACAATTCAGTTTGTTAAGATATTTGACAAATTTATATCTACAGGTTTTTGGATGGACGAATAACGCATCACAATGCGATTCCCATCCCACTCCGTCGCAAAATATCGACAGGCGATGTGGGATGAGAGGTATTCTATCTCCCCGATACGAGAAGCCAGATCCAAGAGACAACACAACATGGAGGACGCCGAACGGCCATATATTGCTATTAAACGGGAGCCCGGGCGAAATCCCGCTCGCGAGCTTCGAGGGCAGGTTGAGGACATCCTAGCTCGACTCGAGACTCATCAACGACAAACCAACAGAGAGGTGCATAGAGCTCGCCAACACCTCAAACGAGTAAATAGAGATATCGCGGATGGGTATGGCGCGGCGTATGGCATCTCATTCGAGCTCGATGATCCACGCGTGAATCAACCAATTCCGCCGATGACAGTGTCGGTACAAAAGAAGATTCTTTCGGAAGAGAGACGTACGAGAAATGGTACCCAAAGACCGGAGTGGAGTCATGCTTATACACCATGGTCGTCACAACAGGACCCCAAAGACCGGCCCTCTGCATCACATCACATCTGATGAGAAACTATCTTAATTCACCTTGTAGTTAAATCTAAATATATTAGTCTTAGTTTATTTGACTTCATCTATTTGTACTCATTACAAAATTGTGCCTTAATAAGAGTTCCTTTAAAGACAATAGGTTATTACACCTCAAAACTTTTAATTATAATTATGTTCGTTATATAAATTAAACCATGTGTGATTTATTTTTTGTTTGCAGAGATGAACCCTAGCATAATCCTGGACAATACTCTGAAAAATGCACGCCAAGAAAACAAGGACCTTCATCATCAACTGCTGGAGATGTCCCGAGAAATCCATCAAATCAAGTCGACGTGGGTAGAACTGGCAAAAGCAAAGGTTCTGTGCCAGCGAGTGACAGCCGCCCAACGTGGGTGGGCTAAGGAGAAGAGGCTGACACAAGCCCTAAAAACACAAATTCGTGGGCTAGAGGTGGCACTTGCAGCCTGTCAAGAAGGCCAAGCCGTCACATACACTTTAGTATTCGCGCCGGCTCAGCTGGCCTATCGGGAGTCAACGAATGCGATCAAACCGGCAATGAAACCACCGCAACGCCGCTCTGGAAAATATGAGCGGGCACAACGACGCGCTATGAGAGCTTCCGGACAGACCAACTGAAAAATATTGTGAAAAATAAATGTTTTGTTGAATTATCTGTGCTTTGGTTAAAAATCATAAAATAAGGTTAAGGAAGTTATGCAGGATAAACAACCTTAAATCGGAGAGAGAGAGAAATGATTGATCATATATACTAATGTAAGGGACCAGGAATAGAAAATCGCACATACACCTTCTATCGGTAGTGCGTTGAACCCACTATAGGGTCGGGCCTTAGCAGTTTCTATATGGCGCTCACCTTTGGCGATCCTATAACCGGTGGTTACATTACCAACGTTGCTTGGCAAACGGGTAACCATTGAGGGCAAGATAATTATTTTCATATGGGGTCAAGGTCATTGACAACCACTAGAACCTCACATTTGTTATGAATACAATTACTGCTATTCCTATTAAACCTTTAGTATTGTTATTATAAATCTGAATAAAAACTTTTGTGGCCCCATTAAAAATAAATAGTATTGGGATTATAATATGGTTTGGATAACCTTGACCCAGATGTAGCTACTTCCTTGGCCCCAATGGTTACCCGTCGCTAAACAACGTTGGTAATGTAACCACTGGTTTTGAGATCGCCAAAGGTGAGCGCTACATAGGAACTTCTGGTCGATGTCTAATTGGTTTATGGCCGGGCGTTGAGGTGGCCGCCGCATACCTGTAGGCCAACTGCGTGGGGGCGAATACTAGGGGTATGTCACCGCCGCGCCTTCCTGGTACGCTGACAATGCCACTTATAGGCCTCTGATTTGTGTTTTCTGGCTCTGGTTGAGCTGTGTCTCCTGAGCTTAACCCTTCTGAGCCACAGCCATCTTCTGGTAAAGACGTTTTACTTTGCCTAGTCCCACCCATGTGGCCTTGATTTGTTGGACTTCCTTGGTTAGTTGTAATATCTGTCGATGAAGTTCGGCGTTGGTTTCCTGCGCCCACATTAATTCTCGTTGTAGAATTTGATAAGAGTTCATGTCTATAATAGAAACGTGATATAAACTCATGATATAAATTCACGAATTATATTCTTTTATTGAGGCTTGTAAAATTCGGACTACTTCGATTTAATCTAATTATTCCTATGACCTTTCTAGGTTCATTAATCAAGTGAAAACTCGAGAGGAAAATTTTTATTCATATTACAAGATCTAATCAATCATTCTTGGTCCATACTGGGCAACTATCTTCGTCTTTGGTATTCCCGAGCATATGAATTCTCACGATGGCTGCTCGATTGGGGGTCTCTGTCCCGCATTTCCCGCGGCAATACCTTTTTCGGGACCCCCACGTTGATTGCCTTTGTCGTTACGGCTAGTCTTGGGTCGTCCAAGTTAAACGAGGTATTGTACGGAGGGGCGTACCCGTCCGTACTCGGGATCCGTCCAGCAGCAATATCCTTGTTGATTTCTTCTAAATATCTCCTGGCCTTCTCCACTTGCTGGTCCGTCTGCCGCTGGTGTTCCTCTAACCGAGCGAGCAGATGTTCGGCTTGGCCTCTGATTTCCCGTGCCGGGTTGCGGACGGGTTCACGTTTAATTGCGACGAAAGGGAGGTCGGTGTCATCGCTGTTCATTTGGTCTCCCTTCCGGGATTCTCTGACCGGCGAGATCGAGAATCTCGCATCCCACATCGCTTGCCGACACCGGGCAGCCGAGTTTGCCGGGAAGCAAAGCATGACTGTGGATACGTTGATCCACGAATTATCTAAAACAAATAGATAGGTATTAATGTTAAGTCTTGCCCTGTAGTCATTTATATGCCAGCTGGTTAAGGGGGGTTCTGGTTTTGGTATGAGATTGTCCGGTGGGTCCACGGAAATCGTACATTCGTGAGTCATAATTAGGAACTGATGCGTATGTGTACGTATGATTTACAGGGTAGTTCGCTTAGGTGGCATTCGCAGTGTGGTTGAGCCCTCTGAAGGCCGTGTACCTATCTTAATCTGTCCGACGGGTTTATTGTCCTCATGGCAGCCTTAGTTGCAAGTTAGTTCGTTTTATCGGAAAGGTCTTGGCGGTTTCATGTCTTTCCAGCTCTCACATCTATCAGAAGCCTTTATCAGACATTCGAGGGTTAAGGTGACTAATTTTTTGAAGGCAACTATTCTATATTAGTCACCGATTCTTCATTAACAACATTTTTTATATTAAAACAAAATTTACTCTATGATCTTTTAATGTAGAATACACTCAGACTCATCTGTGTGTGACAAAACCATATTTCCTGAATTACATTTATTTTGTTATATTGACCGACAAATGTCTAATAATAAGATATCAATATTTCTACTCGATATCAATAAATAAGAACAAGCAAACTTGTAATGGAACTTAACGTTTCACTTTCAGCATTTGTTAAATATTTATCCCTATTATCTCAAAAAATTAACTTTAATTTACTATACCTGAATTTTATACACATAAGGCAGCCTAGGAACCCTAAATGGTAAGATGAATAAAGCCTTAAGATTATGATAAATAATTACAAAATGCATATGGAATCATGATAATTATAAAATAACGTGACATAAGCAAATTATTACCTTAAATTTCGAATACATTAAAAGTAAAATATGAATAAAATATTGACTATGAGGAAGTTTTATGATGAAGAAATTTTTAAATTGAAAATTTTAAAAATTAAAAAGTTTAGATTAATTTTTAAAAAAAACAAAATAAGAAGATATTTTAATTAAAAATATCATCGTAGAAAATTTGTTTAAATAAGAAAGATTAAAGAAAACATTTTTTTAGAGTTTGATATTTATTGAAATAAAATTTATGGAAATAAAAACTGATTTTAATGTTGTACAGGATGAACCTCCTAATATGGTGGCAGCGGTAAACACGGACGCAATCACCGAAAGATTGCTACCAAAGGTATTCTGCCAAGGGGACGATTTGGAAAAGTTCATTAAAAGATGCGAAATTTATTTCGACGCCTAGGGAATCACGCAGAAGAAAGACCAGGAAAGATTAACATCTTGCATGATTGATGAGGATCTCCTGGAAGTGTACGCCAAAACACTGAAAAAAGCCGAAGGATTCCAGGCTAGGTTGCGATTGGCATTCGATCGTGAAAGAGATGTTTTAAAGGATCTACAAAACTTGTTGAATTACAAGCGGAAGGGTGAAGAAATAGAAACGTATTTTAAAAAGGTGGAGGACCTTGTTGATAGGTTGTTCGAAAATAAAGAATTTACCAAAGAGAAATTAACAGCAAGGATGTTAATAGTATGTGCGGAGAATAAAGAAGTTGAGAAAGAAGTGATACTACGGAAGATAAAAAGCACAGAAGAAATAAAGGAAACACTAACTCTGATGGACAAAGTAGAAAAGCAAAGAGAGCAGATAAACAGAATGAAAAGTTACGCAAGAGTGGTCTATCAGGAACCACAGGGAAGAGTACAATACAAGAAGAAAGAACAGAGAGAAGAAAGTATCCGAAGAGAAATGCCAGAATGCTGGTTATGCCACAAAATAGGACACACGAAAATTGATTGTCCAATAAAAGGTAAAATAGAATGCTGGACATGTCATAGAAGCGGACATATAAGTAGAAACTGTCCAGATAAAAAAGCTCCAAGATGTTTTGGGTGTGGGAAAGAAGGTCATATAAGAAGATTGTGTCAGGAAATACGCTGTGAAAGATGTAGCAGAAATGGTCATAGATCCGAGGAGTGTTATACAAAGATGAGGTATGGGCAAGCGACGGAGAGACAAAGATTCACGGGAAACAGATACAGTCGAATAAATGGTATCGAGGAAGAAGAAGAAAGGGAATCGTGTGTAGAGACAAATGAAGATAATTTTAGGAAGACGTACCCAAACAACAGGGCTCCACCAGTAGAGGAGTTGGTTGGAGCCATATTCTAACAGAAAATTTGATGGGATATCCTCAAGGGGCAGAAAAGTGGGAGAATGTTGGAAGGGTAAGCGAGAAAGTATACAGGTTCCTAAAGAGAAAAATGTTTGAAGAGGAAGTGGAGAGAATTGGAACCATCGAAACGGAGCAGGTTGTTGAAATTTTGTATAACAGAATGCAAGGAAGGCCTAGTATAACAGTAAGGATGAATGGGGAAAATTTCGACTGTTTATTAGACACTGGGGCAAGAATCAATGTAATGAGTGTGAACTGTTTCAACAAGCTACGAGGACAACAATTGACGAAAAGTGACGATAAGTTACGATGCGCAAACGAGAGTACGATCGAGACAATAGGAAAAACGAAGGTGCAAGTAACCATTGGAAATGTTTCGAAGGAAGTTATATTCATTGTGGCGGAGAAAGTGACACCAGACGTGATTGGAGGAATCGAATTACAAGAAACATTTGGATTTAGACTGTTAAAAATTAAAGATATCGAGGCTAGTGAAAAAGACAAGAACTATATTTGTAACATTGAAGCAAAATTTGGCAGAAAAATAAAGGATGAAGAACGATTGATACGAGCGTTGGAGCAGTTAAAGATCAATGAAGATAGCAAATTAAAGGAAATTATAACAAACAGTGGAAACGTGTTTATGGCAGATAAATGGGATGTGGGTCGCACACATTTGGTAAAACACAAGATAGTTACAAGAGGTGAGCCGATAAACATAAAACCATATCGCCAACCACTAAATTTGGAATCAAAGATTGAAGAAGCAATACAAAATTTGTACGAAAATGGAATTATACGGAAATGTAACTCTCCATGGAATACACCGCTAATATGTGTATGGAAAAAAGAGAAAAAGGATATTAGACTATGCTTGGACTTTAGACAGCTGAACGCGGTAACAGAGAGGCAGGCATTTCCAATGCCAAACATAGACGAGATGTTGGATTTGTTAGGAGGATCCGTCTTTTTCAGCTCAATCGATCTAGGTAATGCATATTACCAAGTGGAACTAGAAGAAGAATCACAGGAGAAAACAGCTTTCTCAACAAAGAACGGACAATATTGTTTCAACAGAATGCCGTTTGGAATTGCAGCAGCACCAGGTACGTTCCAAGAAATGATGACAAAAGTATTAGGCAAAATAAAGGGAGCAATGGTGTATTTGGACGACATCTTGATTTATTCAAGCAGTAAAGAGAAACACTATACAATACTCGGAGGAGTGTTAAAGGCGATTGAGGAAGCAGGCCTAAGGATTAATCCAGAAAAATGCCAAATAATAAAGAAAGAAATCAGATTCTTAGGACACATAATCAGCAAGGAAGGAGTACAGACAGATCCATCTAAAATTCAGGCCATACAGAACTTTGGGAAGCCTAACTGCGTAAAGAAACTCCGAAGCTTTTTAGGTATTTGCAATTATTATAGAAGATTCATCAGTGATTATGCAAAGAAGGCAAGGATGTTAGAACAATTATGTAGCGGACCAAGTAACAAAAAATTAGAATGGAGTGAAGGAACGAATAGCGTGTTTGAGGGATTGAAATTAGCACTCACGACGGCGCCAATCTTATGTTTTCCGGATCTGAAAAAAGAGTTCATTTTAGATACCGACGCTAGTTTCGATACCATTGGAGCAGTACTCTCACAAAGAGATAAAGATGGAAAGGAAAGAGTAATTGCGTATGGATCACACTCGATGACGAGCCACGAGAAAGGATATTGTATTACAAGAAAGGAACTATTGGCGGTATATTATTTTTGCATTCATTTTAAGCACTATCTCTACGGAAGAAGATTCACGCTCAGGACAGACCACAAGGCAATCACGTTTATGATGACAACCAAGAAGCCGATTACTTCACAATTCCAAACATGGATCAATTATTTGAGCAGTTTAGATATAAGAGTAGAATACAGAAAGGGTATTAATCACCAAAATGCAGACATGGTGTCGAGAACTAAATGTGACACGTGTGTTCAATGTCAAATGGCCCACGAAGAAGCTAAGAAAGAAAAGATAAAAACAAGATTACTAGACTCGATCAGAGAAGAGGGAAAAAGCAACATCCAACATGGAATTGTAGAAGAAGTACGAAAGAAAACGATGATACCTGAAAATGAGTTACAAGAAACAATAAAGGAAATACATAGACTATTGTGTCATGCTGGAGTCGAGAAGATAGCCGATTATATGAAAGATAGATATGTTGGAAAACACCTGTGGAGTAAGATTCAGGAGATTGTTCGAAGTTGTGAGATTTGTCAAAAAACCAAGGCTTTAACAATAACAACGAAAGAACCAGTAAAAAGACAAGATTCGAAGGAAATGTTCGAAATCATATTCGTAGATATATGTGGACCGTTGGCAGAAACAAAAGGACGTAAGAAGTATATATTGGGCATAATAGATCAGTATAGTAAGTATCAAGTCTTGACAGCGATAACAAAACAAGACGAAGAAACAATAAAGAAAACGATTTTAGAAAAGTGGATTTTAAGATTTGGATGCCCAAAAGAGATAAGAGTTGATTGCGGAAAGGCGTTTGAATCAGGAATGATGAGAGAATTCACAAAGATGTTAGATATTAAATTAATTTTTAATTTAGAAGTTATAACAATTTAAAATTCATGCTAGTTTGGAGTCATGGGTAATACCTAAAAAATAAATTAAGTTAGAAGGCATAGCAAATTTGGATAATTTAGAAAGCATAGCAACGAGCTTTTGTCATTAAATTCCCCGTCACCTTCCTTTAATTCATCCTATGCAAATTTATGTTTATATTACAAATTTATGAGTGCCCACTGGACTACTCAGTGTTATGATTTTTTAGCCGTTTTGTTACAAATATTTTAGGTTGAAATATAGGAATTGAGTGATGATGAAATAGCAAAAAGACTATTCCCTCTTCAACCCATTTCCCCTATACGGAATAATAAATTTACGTTTCAGCTACTGCGTTCTCACGCCGTATCCTTCACGAGCACGAATTATTGGCGGACTTACACCGCATTTACACAATTCGATGGGGATATGTATAGTTTATTTTTTTGCGGAGATGTGTCGGCTGTGGGCCGAAAAATATTGACATAAATGACTTAGTGAAAACTTTTATTTGAATAAAAATACATCGTGATATCATAATTGGCATTCGACATTTCATAAATCATCAATCATAACTCTTCCCTATGCCGGCGCCCAAACAGAGCTCATATGAGGTTGAATGGACACGATGTGGAGAAAGTTTGCTAACATTCTTCTACTCACATTGAAATTTCGTCTAGATTCTAATGATTAAGTCTTGTCACCAAAACTGGTTCGAGTTTTTAAAACTGATTCAAGTTATTAAAACGGATTAAAATTATGTGAAAATGAATCTGTATATATACCTATTGTACGACCCTAACATTGCGTGTTAAATTTGGTGTAGTAAAACAAAATTTGACCTTGTGATTTTCTAGTATATTCTAATCTTAAATTTTATTATTTGCGTAATTTAGTTTGACAATTTTATTTTTGATTTTTAATTGAATTGTTTCCAATTCAAATTATTTAATTTTAGTTCCATTTTCATGGACTTTCGCTTTTTTAATAAATTGTCAAATTTCGGTCAAATTTTCATGTTCTCATGTTATTTCTATGTTTATTTCGTGCGGATCTTGTTGCACTTTGTTATTATTTTAATTTACTTTTGTGTTTCTTGATTTTATATTTATTTGTTTCTCTCTCATATTTTAGCATGGTTAGTTGATGTTTTATTGGTCTGATTTTAAATCTGCATGTTGTATTTGCGTGCGTGTTACCGATTCATTTAAACAAAATCGTGTCTTGGCCCAACAATACTAATATTATTATTATTATTACTTGTAAAATTATTATTTTTCCCACCCTAGGTTATCTTGATAATTGCTACAATTGCCACGGTGATTTTTATTAATATTATAGTTCCACGACTAACTTAATAATTGTTGATTACGACTATAAATTATTTACTATGGTTTTGATCTACTGATATTATCCGTGTACCTTGCCAATTTCATAGATCCAACTTAATTTGCTATCATTGTCACATGCTATCCCATGACCTCGTTATGACCCCAAACATTTAACATGAAAAACAAACCCATTGAACAGGTTTACACCCACGTAAATTGATTAATAGCTACAAACAAAAATATTTAAGACTATTAACGAAAGCGAGATGGTACCGTAACGCATTAAACCCAGAAGTAATTAACCATACTAATGTGTAATCATTGATTTTAATATTATCGTTTCGAGTGAAATATTCACGTAAATACCCAATTAGTAATTAAAATCATATTCTTTTATCTAGTGCAAGACCACAAATTGGACTTTGAAAAATTCAGAAAAGACGTAGCCAAATATCATGAGGAGGCTTGCACCATAGCAGCCTTAGAAAAGAAGCTGCAGGTCCACACTGATCTCGCCCTGAAGCCCACTTATGCCGAAACTGAATTGTTTCCGGCCAATGATAATTTCACGATCGAGGTAAGGGCCTCTACCTCCGCACCTCCTCCGGAGCCGACCAATACAATGGCCGCACCGGCCTGAAAACGTCCACCGCCATAATTCTTTGTTGAGTGATGAAATGGCCAAATTGAATACAGAAATCAGTCAATCCAAACAACAAATTGAAAGCATTGAGAAACAGATCGGGACGAGTCAAACAAAATCCGAACGGCAAATTGATGCATTTAAACAAATCAGTGAACAGCAGCAACTGCAGCAGAATATAAAAGTGATTTATTGATTTATTGAAATGATTGAATTTGTGATTCAGAATGAAATGGAGAAATGCGCCAATGAAATTCGGCCGATTCAAACAAAATTTGGAAATACAGAATTTATAAATTTCGGAATTTTGATTGGCAAATCGATAAATTATCGCAACTGGAGATAAATAAATGGATTTACAGCGAGCCATTTTATTCTGGGCCGGGCGGATACAAAATGTGCTTGGCGGTGAATTTTAATGACTATGATGCTGCAATTCGGGTTGGTTTCTGTTTTCTGCGTGGCGATTGCGATGCCGGATTGAAATGGTCATTCAAATATTCAGTCTCACTCAATGTGATAAATCCGGCAAATGGAATGTTTACCACAGCCAATCACTGAAATGTCTGACAGCCGTGCTGCTGTTGATGAAAGGTGGAGGAGGCCAGCAAGGTACAGAAATCATCCGATTTATTATAATTATATCAAGTTATCAGACATTAAAGACGACAAATTGCTGCTCAAATGCAGAATTAAAAAATTGTGAAAAACTTTATCAAATATTTCAATAAAAATTTTAATTTGTTTTCTCACTTTTCCACAGCTCATCTGATAAATTTATGCAAACCGCCGGTTTTGATAGGCGCTCGATATCGGCCAATCAAATCACTGATCAGAGCTGCATATGAATGCTGACGGCAAATTTCTCAGTTTTGATCGATTTAGCAAGAAATTCTCTAAAATTCAGAAAACGTTAATTTTATCGAAATTTTATTTTAATGCTCAGCTAATTATAAACAAATAAATAAATCTCACATATAGCTTTCGCCGTAAGCCAATTAGCGACTGTCCTGGAGCTTGCCCGGGACTCATTTCCATTTATTTACTCAATCGAATTGTCCAATAGTCTGCATACCTAAATTGACTCAATGACATACATAGATTACGGTTCCTTCTAATCTAGTAGTGGGATGTGTCACCGTCATTGGATGAGTCTTAATAATTTTTCAAGATCATTTAAACAAAGACCATGACACATTCAAAGTCATTGGATGAGTACCAATAATTTTTCATGATCCAAAATTATGTCAAGGTCATTGGATGACTCATCATATTTTCTCAAGGTCATTCAAAATTTCTCAAGATCATATTATTTTAAAAAATTTTAAATTTAAAATTACTACTTATAAAAATAAGTAATGTTTTCACTATTACTTATTTTATTATTATTATTATTATTATTATTATTATTATTACTTATTTTATTATTATTATATATATTATTATTATCATTATTATTATTGTTATTATTATTATTATTATTATTATTATTATTATTATTATTATTATTATTAATATATAATAAAAAACCAAGACATATACAACAAAAACTTTTATTGTAAAGAAATAATTCTACTATAGTAATATTGTCGAAGAACTTTATTCAAAGCCCATTTCACATACTTTCGATATCGGGCAGCGCAGCAATGACATCCATCACCACATAGATATTCAGGTTCCATATCTATTGACAAATTTTTTTGTTCGATATCCAATAGGAACTCGTCGATTACAGTAAATATCCATATTGATGTATCGTTGAATATCAAGTCTGGAATTATTGATGCTGGCTTATCCATAATTTCATATATATCTGGATAATAGAATTCCAGACGTTCTTTGATAACTTTAAAATAATCATCTAAAGATAATTAATAATAATAGTAATTATTAATTACCATAATGTTTAATTTCATTCATAGCTTGAACTGCGCTCGGTATATCCATTATAATGATAAAAATTGAAATAACAATTACTTTTATACTAATTTAGACCAATGAGAAGTTAAACACACACAAACCTTTAGCTATAAACAATAAATATTAATTTATATAGATTTGAAAAATTATTAAAGAAATTTTAATAATAATATTAGTTTTTAATATGGCCAACTCAATTGTTGTAACCGTTCAAGGAAAAAAATCAACAAGATGTGTATGTCCTGATACTGCAGTTTTGATGGGTATTTTGTATTATATGATAATATTCTATATCTAAATAAGACCATTGGTATTATCAAAAATGAATTAAGAAAATCAATATTAGAATTGAAAGAAAATTATAAACTTAATGAAAATATGATGAATCAAGTTCAATATAGTATAAAATTTTATTCTAATAAAACATCTGATCAGTTCAATCGTATAATGAAATTACAACAAACAGTTAGCAGTGCCAACAAATTGAAAAAAGTTAATGTTAACAGGGCCAACAAATCATCATTGCCATATCCATTATATATTTTTACATATTTTCTTAGTATTGCAACTTAAATGTATGATTCTGATTGGTCGAATATAGTATAAATAAGCTTACACTTTCAAATATTTTTATAAAATGACAGAAACTAAGTTTTTTATAACTTTGTTGAATGAGCTAGTCTCTAATAATAGAGAAGAAGATAATATCATCAAAAACATAAAATTCATGGTAAACCGTACCGAGAAAATCGTAGAAGACATTCCATTTGATTATAAAAAAATTCTCAATTTGCCAACATTGAAGAGAAAGAAGGGATTCCAATCAATATTTAGTTACATGTTTGATGAAAATAATAAATGGATGCGAATAATAGTAAGATTAATGTTTATGAAACATATGATATTAAAATCTGGATCCGACTGTGAAAATTATTTTTAATGGTCTATAGAGATAAATTACTTTATATTGTTGTTAATTTATCATTATTTAGGTGATAGAAACAAAAATTGATCCGTGGGTAGAAACAAACGGTGGATGGTCAGCGATTATTCAAGTATCTGCAGAACCCAAACGTTCAGATATTTATATCGCAAATTGTAAATTTTTATTAAAACTATTAACTGTAGCATCGGTTTTGTGTTTATGTAATAAAGTTTATCATAGATTTTAATAAATATTTCTTTGTTATTATTATTATTAATAAAAACTACATCTTTAAAGATTTATTGATTATTACATGTACATTCTTCATCACCACAATATTCTATCATAATATTTTCTATAACATGGTCAACACAATTCTTAAATTCGGTAGGCTCAACTTCATCTTTAATAATTTCGGTAGTAATTTCAGTATCTTCAGCATCATTAATAATTTCAGTATCATTAATAATTTCACTATCATTATTAATTTCATTATCAATTTCTCCATCGTCACTCTGATATTCAGAATCACAACATAAATATTCATTACTCAATGCTTCAACTAGAGTCAACATATCTCAAATTTTTACACCGGTTATTTCTTCGAGTTTATCAAACAAAAAGTTTATTAAATATTCTAAACAAAAATTAATTAATTATTTTATATCTTATATTTTATCTTTTCAGGCATCATTTTAAAACTATTTTAAAACTAATTATAATTTTGTTTATAGAATAACAAAGAAAACATTAATACATTTATTAAACACTAAACATTAAAATATACATTAAAATAATTGTGAAAGTCTAGCAGTAACAATTTTCCAGATTGGAGAAAGCATATCATTTTGATCGACTTTATATCCTTGTATTGTTATTGTTAAATACTAGTCTTCCTGTTCTTTGAAACCTATTTCTGTAAATGCATCATAATATCTGGTATATTGACTGGTGAAGAATACATTTTCATTGCATTTGAAATTGGAATTGATCTTTTTGAACATATTATCAATATCCTTGATATCTATCATTGAGAGAGTCCCAGCGAGAGATTGAAATTGAGTTCTTTTGAGTTTGACTGAATTTGCCAATTTCATATTGATAGGTTCCTTTTAACAAATACATTTTAAAATTGTGGAACATCTGAACTAGTTGGACACTTATTTTCTTGGTCATGTTTGATTTATGATCTTTATAAGGTGGTGACGAGCTTTTATACCCTTGACAGATACTGATTAACCAATCAGAATCATGCATATTCCTATTATTAATTATAACAAAGGCAGTGCATGATAAGTGCATGACTGCATGCATACACAAAACTGAATAAAGAAAACCCATACATTGATTTTGTATATGATTTTACATACATCAAAATTTCTCATCTATATAAAATTTCTTTATATAATTATTATTAATATCATATTTTATTATTATTATTCTATTATTATTCTATTATTATTGTTAACACCAAATAAAACTATAATAAACAAAAATATTATCAACAAATAAAACAAAACAAAACTATAAAATTTCTTTATAATATTATTTTAATTAATACCGTGTTTTATCATTATTATTATCCTATTATTATTCTATTATTATTGTTACCACCAAATAAAACAATAATAAATAAAAATATTATCAACAAATAAAACAAAACAAAACAAAAATCAAAATTTTAAACATTTATTTTCGTAAGAACTTCAACTTTTGCATATTTCTTACCGAATTGGTAATGCTCCACTCAACATATCGCAGGTACCGAAAATTGCAACAACTGCAACCCAGAATACACGGGTATTCCGTTTCCATTTCCTTTACCATGCGGTTCAGTTTATTATCCCAAAGAGCTTGCTTAATCAGTTAGGAAATAATAATTCTGGTTTCTTCATATATTGCCAGTTCGATCATTGTGGGCTCCTTGATCTTCAAAATTTCCTTCATTTGAGGATAATAATAAATAATTCAATCAATGACCATAGGGACATAATTTTCTAAATAAATAAAAATAATAATAATAACAAGAATAATAAATTTACCATAATTTGAAATAGTGGTTATCAGCTTTGTATACAAATTTTCCATTTTAAAAATGAAATAAAATGAATAAGCAAGTTGTTTTAATCAATCATTAGCCAATCAGATGTCGACCAATCCCGTGATATCATTTTGTATGTCACAAATAATATTTTTGTACTCTAGATTTCGCAACCCTAATATGTTTATTTTGCCACTGGCAAACACGTTAACACACATTGGGTTGTATTTTAAAAGCCTCAGTGCAGGAAATAATTCTGGCTAAATATGGATAAATGTATTACCGAAAATACTCGTTAGTTATAATAATTCATCACATCGAGGTCTGAATGGTTTGAAACCCGTAGATATCAGCTCGAAAATATTAGCTAAATTAGTACGGTCTAAAAAAGTTGTAAAAATTACAAAACCAAAATATAAAGTTGGTGATCACGTTAGAATTAGTAAAATATCTGCTTCATCTTTCATCAAAAATTTCGATAGTAATTGGAGTGATGAGGTATTTCAAATTACTAAAATTAATACTTAACAGAGTCCTGTAATGTATGTTATTAAAGATAGTGATAACAATTTAATACAAGGGAAATTCTGTGAACAGGAATTACAAGTTATTTCCAAACCTACAGTGTTCAGAATTCAGAAAATATTGAAAATTAAAATGGTGGGTAAGGATAAACAATACTATGTCAAATGGCATGGATATCAAAAACCCTCATGGATATCATCAAAAGACCTAGTAAAATGAGTTTCTATACAATTTTACCGAGCAATAGTTGCCCACTATTCCATCCGGAAAATCAAGCAAGTAAATTTATGGTTGATCTTCAAAATCCCATTTATTTACATGGAAATTGGGAAGTTGCTTTGCAAGACTTTACATTTGTGTACAATACATTCCCATTTTATAGTCATTGTAAAATCAGTTACAAGAAGCGTGTTCCCAAAACCTGTAGTGGTATTTTCTCAATCAATAACTTTGAACGATATTGTCATATTCCGAATCAAATTTTAGATGAAAATAGTGGCATGTTTTTCAAAGATGGATTGAATGTTAGGTGTGATTATAGTCCATTTACAATAATGTTTGAAAGTATTGAGGATGCCAAGCGAATGGGTAGTGATAAGCTTAATATAGTTGCTCCTGGTACTAAATACTTATTACATTTCAAAACATTTGATGAGAACAGTGTAACCACCGAAAACATCAAAATATCTGTATCATATAATAATGAGGTGGAAGATACATTTACATTTACTAATGATTTATATATTGAAACACTTGAAGAGTTACATTAATATATTTCATTCAATTGTTTACAAATATTTAAAACTATTGAATTTGTTAAAGATGGATTATGTAAATTCAGTCTGAATAATAACATTTGTGAAGTTACATTGGATAAAAATTTGGCTAATACATTGAGATTAGATAAGCAAACATATCGGGCAAGTGGTTTAGGTGTACGCAAACCAAAAATAATAAAACTTCATAGGCAAATGTTCATATATACTAACATCATCGATCCTATAATTGTTGGCGATTCTTTGGTTCCTCTATTGAAATCTGTTTGGTTTGATAAACATGACCAGGATGAAGTTGTCAATATAAATATCGATAATCCCATGTACTTACCGGTATCAACATCATGTATAAACAATATAGAAATAAATATTCGTGATGATAGCGGTAAATTTATTGAATTTAGCAAAGATACAAAAACTCATTTGACATTACATTTTCGTAAATTAGATGGCCAATAACGATATTATTAGTATGTGTAGTGGTAGCCAAAGTGGTGGCGAATTACCATATTTTATTGGTAAACAGTATGGATCAGGATAGTTGAGAACTATCGGTAGATTTTTACTTCCTATTCTTAAACGCCTTGGTAGTTTTGGTATGAAAACCACTAAATATGTGATATTGAATGAGCAGAAAATATTACCATCTCTGAAATCAAATGCATTATCCGAGTAAGGGAAAGTTCTACCAAGTGTTGCAGGTATGTTTCAAAAACAGGAACCAGCACCGGCTCAAAAACGTAAAAGACATCATAAACATCATATAAACAAACGAATGAAAGGACATGGAACTATATTTCAGAATTGATTTGTGGTAAATCTGAATTGTGTTTATTTGATAGACCATCTCCCCAGGCGGTAATTGAAATGGGGGCCTTTGAAGATGTATTCCCTATGAATTCTATTATGGATAGTAGAACTGATATTGAATTTTATATTAATGGTTCCCAAACTGAATATTTAGATTTGAATGATACATTGTTAACTGTTAAGATCAAAGTTGTAGATAAAGATAGAAAACCGTTGGGTGAACCTAGTGATGTAATACCAAATAATTTCTTCTTTCATACAATTTTTAAAGATGCAGTTCTCGGATTTAATAATATCAAGATTGAGGGCGGTAACAGTACATAAATTCACAAACTCTAATAGAAACTATTATAAATTACAATAGCAATGCTAAAAATACATGTTTAACCATGTGCTCATCATTACAACTCAAATTTATTGATCAACCGAAATATTTACTCCCAGGTGTTAATGTACACATTAGATTGAAAAGGTCTGAGTCGGCATTATCACTAACAAGTGCTACCACTACATCAATTCTTCAATTAGTTGATGCAAAATTATTAATGAGAAGAGTTTGTGTTAAGCCTTCTGTATTAGCAGGTCATCAACTGGATCTTAATTCTAAGCATGCAATATATCCATTGAAAACAAAGGAAATTGTACAATTTGCTATTGCTAAAGGTTCAGCTTCTTTCTATAAGGAACAAATATTTGGAGATAGAAGAATGCCCAACTTTATATTGGTAACATTTCAAAGTGAATCTCAATATAATGGATCATACTTAACATCGAGCTCAATTTTCAAAATGTTTGAAGTAACATCACTAACTTTATCGAAAAATAGTGATTATAGAGAAACATATACTCAAGATTTCGAAAATGATAATTATTGTGCTACATATATGCAGAGTATAGTGAGAAATATGGGTTATTTGGATAAAAACCTTAATTGTGGTATAACTCGTGATTATTTTAAAAACAAATATCCATTCTTTACATTTGTTTAGGCACCCGATTTTGATTTAAATCAAAGTCTTTTATCTCAAAATGGAAATTTAAGATTAGATATAAAGTTTGCTAAAGCCACAACTGAACCAGTACATGTTGTAATATATGGAGTATTTGAAAATGAGGTTCAAATAACTGCAAACAGAACCGTACTAGTTTGAACAGAGTTCAAACATTGTTGGTTTGAAAATGTTGGTATAAATGTATAGATAATTTATGATTATTTGTCATGGAGTAAGTTTTTCATGTATTATTAATATTATTGATGTAGTTCTGTTCAGGTCTATCGAATTGGAAAACAAATACTAGGAGATGTATTTTTAGGGGTTTTTCCTCTTGATAAAATTCCATATTTACGTTATAATCAAGCCATAATCGTCAATACCTAATCGTCTCATCTCGGTGGAGAACATTGGTTAGCAATATATATGAAACCTAGCAAGATATTTGTATTTGATCCTATGGGTTTCTATTATCCAGCTTTAATGGCTTCAAAACTGCAAACAATGGGTAAACCTATTGTGTATAATAAAACTATGTATCAAAAACCATGGACCTTAACATGTGGTCAACATTGTTTAGCTTGGTTATTATCCAAGCGATTTGATGCATAATAAATGTATTAATGTTTGTGTTATGTTTTATTATTATTATTATTATTATTGTTGTTGTTTTATTATTATTATGTTTTATTATTAATATTATTAATATTATTATTTTTATTATTATTATTATTATTATTATTATTAATGTTATGTTTTATTATTATTATGTTTTATTATTATTATTATTAATATTATTATGTGTTTAATTAATTAATGTTAACAAAGCCAGTGCATGATAAGTGCGTGATTAGTAACATGGAACACACTCAAGACTGTGTGTAATTTACAAAGAAATCACATACATATTTGTGTTTGTATGTGAATTACAAGGAAAACACATACATACTTTTGTTTGTATGTGATTTACAAAGAAAACATACCTACATAATATAGGCTGCATGCGTAAAAATCTCTCACCTATATGTGTGTATTGCTTAAATGTGATTGGCTAAATCCTGAAAATATTATTCTATTTATAAACATATGCAAATTCAAAATCTGTTACAATTAATTCAAAAATTTCAATTAGGCAGGACAACATAATATTTTAAGAAGTCTTTTAACTTCATCCATTGGTAATTTTTATTTATTATTTATTATTTATTACTATTAATTTTTTAGTAAATTTCGACTGGTTCGATGAAACCGAAAATGAGGATCTTTTGGATTTGGATGACGTTTTTGGTAAAGTTTATTTTGTTTATTTTATTATTATTATTATTATTATTATTATTCTTTTAGATCGTAATAATAATAAAGTTGAAACAATTATTATTGAAGATACTCCCACTTCAATTAATGAAGAATATATGAAGAATTAATGAAAGATAATTTTTTGAAATATTGTAAAATAATTGTATTTTATTTTTTATACAAGTTATTTAATTTATTATTATTTTATCAGGTAAATTTTACCCTAAATATTGCATGTACTCAAAGAATCATGGTGAAATATGTTACCAAAAAATGAAACAATACTATATCCATAAATTTAATTGCATTAGGTTTTTTATTTGCCCTGTATGCAAAACATCCCAGCCCATAAAATACAAAGCTTTTTATAACATTCACAAAGACCATTTAGATTCATTTAAAGTAAATAAAAAGGAGCTGTTTCGTAACAGTAATAAAAATAATGTAAATATTATGAATATTATAAATAATAATAATATACGCCTAACAAAAATAACTAAAAATAAAAGACCTGCTGAACATAGGCCATCTAAAATACCAAATAAACTTATAAAAATCGAAGTCATTGAAATCAGTGATGACGAATCAATTAATAATGTAGAGATTATAAATAATGTAGATATTGATATTATTACTAATGCAGATATTGTAAATAATGCATATATTATAAATAATGCAGACATTGTAAATAATGTAGATATTATAAATAATGTAGATATTGATATTATAAATAATGTAGATGTTGATATTATAAATAATGTAGATATTGTTAATAATACTATTAATCAAGTTGGTGGTTCATTAGAACCTATAATACAAATTAATTTAAACGGCGCAATTAAAACAATTAAATTTGATACATCAGAGGCGCGACTGATAAAAATAATGTTAACTGAGAGAATCAGTTCTAAATTAATTAATAAGATTGTAAAGATGGGGGGTGATGTTAAAATTCAATTTGCTGTTTTAATACAGTTTGAAAAAGATGGGGAAATTCACGATTATAATTTTTCCAACAACGCAGAAATATTTTCAGATAGTTTTTTATCTAAGGAGTTAATAAACTCAATGAAAAAATAGAAAAGTTCACCCATTTAGGCAGTGGATGGAGAGTAATCAATATTTTAGAAATAAATTTTATACTTACCAAATTTTCCCCAATTAGTCGTTTATCAGGTCATCGATATATTCAGACTCGTTCTGCTATTGCATCTAAAAAAGCTATTATAAATGTTAAAAATACTGACGATAAATGCTTCTTTTATAGTATTCTGGCAATTCTTAAAAAAGATTTAATTTTAGAAAATCGAACTAGACCTGCAAAATACACCGAATTTTTAAACGACTTAGTATATGACGAAATTACGGATTGTTCAATGAAATTAATAAATATACCCAAATTTCAAAAGAAAAATGGCAGTTTAAATTTAGCAATAAACGTCCTTTCTTATACTCCAACTGTGATAATTGATGAGGTTCCTGATAGTTATGTCTTCCATCCCCCTCATTTAAGTATAATTCATCGTTCAAAGGTCATTGACGGAACACCTATTTATTTGCTTTTATTAGAGAAAAGTGATAGTAACCACTAAACCGCGGTGAGTGATCTCAATAAATTAATGAATTGTCATCAGAACCCTGATTGTCCAGTTCGAATTAGATGCAAATGGTGCCCACACTGCCTAAATGGTTTCAGGCTGGATAATGCCTTTAATAAACATGTAGCTCTATGCGCTAAAAATCAGACGGGTACAACCCTTTACACATTACCCAATAACAAAAATTTAAAATTTGAAAATTATTCTAAAACCATCACCCTTCCCCATGTAATTTATGCCGATTTCGAGTCTGTTTTACCACCTATGTTAGACATCACCAAATTCATATGCCTAGTTCAGCAGGCTTTTTACTATTAAATAACTACACAAAAACACAACAATATTTTGAATCTTATGGACCTGACTGCATTTCTTTATTTCTTAAAAAGTAGAGGAAAAAAATTGTCCTACCTTATTATGATGTTGAACGAAAAAAGTTGATAAGTTTTATGTCTTTCGCTGAACAACGAGAATTTAAATAATGTCGAACTTGCTATCTTTGCAAGAAACCGATTGTAAATCCTGCTAAAGACTATTGTCACTTTACAGGTAAATATCTTGGTGCGGCATGCCGAAAATGTAATTTTGCTCGTAGAATATACAAGTTGCTTCCGATAGTGTTTCATAATTTAAAAGGTTACGATCTGCATCATATTTTAAAAAATGGTCTCAACGGTTTTCCTTCTTGGAATTTAGACATTATCCCTACCTCGACTGAAAAATTTATTTCTTTAATTGTACATATAAAAAATCTGGCTGTTAGATTTTTAGAAAGTATGCAATTTGTAAATTGCTCTTTATCTAAGGCTGTAAAAACACTTACTACACTACCTCTTACTACCTCTGCCTTTCCTGGTTCTATTATAGATTCTAAAGGTATATTTCCTTATGATTATGCCGCGTCTTTTGATGTTCTTGAAACTACTTATGAATTGCCTCCTTAATGGGAGGGTGTGACAGATGATGAGTAACAAAACTGTGGTAATTTGCTTGACTATATGATGCATTATTTAAAAGTTGATGTATTCCTACTCGCTGATTACTTTCAAAAGTTCCGTGAAAAGGCCCTTGCATACAATGGTCTTGAACCTTTATATTTCTATGATATTCCTGAAATGTCATGGGCGTCAGCGCTTATGACATTAGATGAACCCATAGAGCTTTTACAGGACATGGAAATGTTCAATTTTTACGAGGGAGGAATACGAGGAGGGTTAAAGTTTGTTAACAAACACTATGTTGCTTCTTCAGAGGACACCGAATTGCTGTATATAGACATAAATAATTTGCACGGTTGGGTTCTTAGCCAATCTTTGCCGTATGCTGATTTTGTTTGGGTGTATGATGGTTTGGATGATGTATTGAATGAGTGTATGAATGTTGCGGATATTGAAATCCTTCCATATGGATATACTATGGAAGTTGATATATATATATATCCTTGAAAAATTCCATGATTTTTTAAATGACTTTCCGATTGGACCGGAAAAGATGTGTCCACTAAATTCAAAAGTTGAGAAGCTAATGCTAACGCATTATCCAAAGAAGAATCATGTTCTTCATTGAAGGCTTCTCAGGCTTTATCTTTCGCTTGGGGCTAAGGTTGTGAATGTACATAGATGTATAAAATTTACACAGAAACCTATTTTTAAAAATTATATAGATAAAAATACTGACTTGCGAGCGAATGCAGTCAGCAAGATATATAAAGATTTATTTAAATTAAATAATAACAGCTTGTACGGTAAATCCGTTGAAAACCTTAAGAAGCGAATGAATTTGCGACTATGTAATTCATTTGAAAAGTTAGTTACATATTCGTCAAAACCGGCATTCAGAAAAACCATTGAAGTCGATGAGAATCTGTTTGCCGCGCATCTTAATAAGGATTCAATATATTTGGATAGGCCTAGTTAGATCGGACAATCAGTACTAGATCTATCCAAACTACGAATGTATTAGTTATAGAGCTGCAAAAGTATAGAACTATTTATAATTGTGATATAAATTTAATTGCCGGTGATACGGACACCTTCTTTTTGGAGATAAAAAATTTAAAATTAGATATTTTACTAAGAGTTATGATTTCGGATGATCTTTTAGATACATCTAATTATGACCCCTCTTATCCTTTATATTCAATTCGACTAGCATCCGTTATAGGAAAGTTTAAGAATGAGAGTAAGGGGAAGGGTATAGTGAGTGAGTTTTCTTGCTCCCTAAATGTTATAGTTTTTTTGAGAAATAAGTCTACTATGAGGGCTAAGGGCGTAAAATTAGCAGGTACAAATATAAATCATCAATCATATTTAGATTGTTACAATAATAACGAGATTATATCTGTACCTCAGACTAGAATAGGATCCCGGAATCATCAGCTTTTCACTTTTAAAAATAGTAAAATAGCGTTAAACAACCACGATGATAAGAGGGCATGGGTTGATAAAAATTTTAGTTTTGCATATGGTCATTATAAAGGGGTTGATGTCCTTGATGTTGGCGGTAATATAGTAATGCCTGAAGCCGATCCAGCAATTCGTGATGAACAATTCGCAGAAATATTTGATAACATAATAGAAATTTATTGATATTTATTGATAAATCTTTGTACATAATTAAAAAATAAAAAATTGTCAAAATAATTTGTCTTAGTTTTATTAATATTTTTCGATTTATTTGTTATAGATTTTTTAGATTTATTTTTTAATATAATAGTTTGCAGTGAGCATGCAAATATTATATATACACTGTTGGAAAAAAAATTTCGGCAAATGCCAATTTTCTTAAAAAGTACGCTAATCCGAAAGAAAAGCACCTTTAAACATAATTTAACAAAGTAAATTCTCTTTTTATATTATTTAAACATATTAAGGAGGAAAACGGTCTAGTATATGCTTTTAAAATCAATAAAATTTATACTTTTTCAAAACAGACTGGAAAGAAAATTTCGGCAATTATATTTAATAAGGTATATGTTTCACTTTGGCTCGAATCTTTTCACATATTTCTTTAACATACTGCTCAAGTTCTCTTAAATTAGTCGGCTTTCTTTTCCTTACTTCTCTCTTCACGTATTCCCATAAATGTTCAATGGGATTCAAATCTGGAGATTGTGCTGGCCAATCTAGCACATTTACATTCTTAAAAATGAAGTATTCGCCTACAACTCTGGAAGTATGTTTAGGATCATTATCCTGCTGAAAAACAAATTCATCATCGAGACTCATATCTCTTGCCGAAGGACCTAGATTTTTAGTTAGAATGGACTTATACATTAGACCATCTATCTTTCCCTTGATAATATGGAGTCTCCCGACACCTTTAGATGACATGCATCCCCATAGCATTATACTACCCCCTCCATGCTTTATAGTTGGAAGACAATTTTTAGATTTTAGGCCTTTCCTTTCTTTCTATAGACTCTCTGCCGCCCATCGGATGAAAAAAGGTTAATCTTTGTTTCATCGCTCCAAATTACCTTATCCCAATCACTTTCTTCCAAAGGAGACCATTCATTTGCCAAATCCAATCTTCTCATAATATTGAATTTGGATAATTTCGGTACCTTCCTTGGGACTCGAGATCTATAAGAGGTATATTTGATATAGTTTCTTACTGTTCTGCTTGTAACTGATTTTTTAGTAGTCTTTTCTATTCCATTTTTGATACTCTCAGATAACGTAAACGGATTTTTTTCAATTTCATTTAAAATAATCTGGATATCTGAATCATCCAATGACTTTTTTCTTCCAGAGCCAGACAATCTCAATACAGTATCATGTTTCTCATATTTCTTTATGATACTGTATATTGTAGACCTTGGAATATCCAGTCTTTTGGAAATTTCAGAATCCAAGAGGTTTTCTTTATGCAACCTTACTACTTCTGAATCACGTACAATTTTAGTTTCATTTATACTCATTAAGGGGTAATAAATTATTCCATAATTTTATTTTTTGGCGGGAAAGGTTTTTGAGAGGTTTGTAGAAATCTGCCGATTTTTATTTTCCAGGCATCAGGTTTAATTTTTAGATTTAAACAGAAAATCAATTATAATATCGAAAATAAAAAGCATAAACCATGTTGAACTTGTTATTTTTAATACATGCCAAATTTTCATTAATAAATAATGATATTATTAAGGACTAATTCGAAAAAAAGACATTTGCCAAAATTTTTTTCCAACAGTGTATATTAATTTATTATTTTATATAGGTTTTGTAAATATTATTTGGTTTATAAAATAATAATAAAACTTGTAATAAAAACTTTTAATAGAACAATATGTAATAATAATAAATAAAAGTTTTAATAAAATTAAAATTTTTAACAATAATAATAATATTAATAAATAAAAAAATTTAAAAATAATAATATTAATAAAAATAATAATAATAATAATATTAAGAAAAATTAAAAAATATTAATAGTTAAAACATTACTTATAAAAATAAGTAATAAAAATTTTAAAAAATAATAATAATTAAATCACTACTTATAAAAATAAGTAGCAAATTAAAATTAAAAAAGGTTAAAAAATACTATGACCTTGAGAAATTTTTAATGACCTTGAAAAAATATTAAGAGTCATCCAATGACCTTGAATGAGTCATTGCCATTGTTTAAATGACCTTGAGGAAATGTTGAATGACCTTTAGAAATTATTACGACTCATCCATTGACCTTGAATGAGCCATGGTCTTTGTTTAATTGGATTTGAAAATTTTCGATGACTCATTGTCTTTGTTTCAATGACCTTGAATGAGTCACTGTCTTTGTCTCAGAAAAATTTGTACTTTTGGATTTCGAAATTTTTTCTATCGGTGGGGGGTGCTTTCGGTGACACATCCCAATACTTAAGCTTTGCACATGTGCTCGCACTAACAGACTTTAACGCTAGTACACACAACAATTACATTTATATTACAGTTTAGAGTAATATAAACTGTATCATTTGCGCATATCTCTCGTCATAACTTGACGGATGGCGCTTGAACTATGATGTGTTTTTGCTTCTTTAACAGCAGATAAGATTTTCAGTCACATTAATTATTTATTTTTAAATTTAAAAGTAAAATCTATAAATTAGATATAAATAAAGAATTTGTCCATCTTAAGTTCTGAAAAGTGTTGGGTTAGTGGTTTCTAACTTTGACCCCCTTACGTACAATACCTTCTGCTCACCAATGGTTACCCGTTACTAGGCAACGTTTGAACTGTAACCACTGGTTATGAGACCGCCAAAAGTGAGCTCTACTTGAGAATTGCTAAGGCTTGGCCTCATGGTGGGTCCAACGCACTACCGATAGAAGGTCTATGTGCGATTTCTTACCTCGGTCCCTTCCGTCTGTGTCCGATACTTTCGAGGACTAATTATTACGTGAACCCCACTAACATGATTTCAATTGAACATATTTATTTGTCAAACCAATTATTTAACTCATCAAATAACGACAAGAATAATTTTATTTATCATCACACCAATAAATTGTTTAGCCAGCCAAGCTTCAATTTTGGTCTCCGATTTGTTGCGCACGGCGTTTCGCGCGTTCCGCCTTCCCTGGGCACCTGCACGCTAGTTGAGCTGGCGCGAACACCAGTGGGTATGTCACTGCATTGCCCTCGTGGCAAGCCGATTGTGCCACTTCCAAGCTGTGTATTTGCGTTTTCTGGATCTGTCCTAGTTGTTTTTCCTCCGCCCATCGCGCTGTGCGGTGGTCAATCGCTGGTAGATTGCTTTTACTTTTGTGGGTTCCACCCACGATGCACGGATCTTCTGAATCTCACGGGTCATTTGAAGTAGCTGACAATGGATCTCCGCGTCTTCCCTTCGTGATTTTATTAACACTTTGCTCAGAGTCCTGAGGGAATCCGTATCTACAATTAAATTACTCGTCAACAACTTCACAGCTTTGATTATGAAAATTTCATTATTTATTACTATATCGGCAGGGCTTCTTAAACCATGGGTCGCGACTCCATTTGGGGTCGCGTAGCAAAATTCTGGGGTCGCGAGAGATAAAAATACAATTTAACAGAAAATGTTTTTTAACTTGTAAAATTATTGTTATAAAGATAAAATAACAATTATCGTAGATAAATATATCATAAAATCTTCTAGTTAGGAAAGATTGTTTGTACCTGCATTTCTATTAAGAGTATTGTAATAACTTGAATAACATTTACTATGAATTAGAAGATGTTATAGGAATTTTAAAAAAATATAAATTTATTTTTGATTTATATTTGTATGGGGTCGTTTAGAAACACGCAATCATAAATGGGGTCGTGAATTACAAAAGTTTAAGAAGCTCTGGTCTAGGGTTAGGTTACTCGAACATCTTCTGGGTCTTTACCTAAATGTACTATCTAAACTATCATAATTCATCCTTATTACGTCCGTTTTCGAGAATTTAGAATTATATGTATAATTGATAGTTAAAAAACTAAGAGTTTCTAATTAAAATTTATTTTATGCTACAAGTTTCTTATCTTCTCGTCTGGTTTCTGCGAAATGAGCCCGAATCGAATCTGGACCGATCCTGAGCATATGAGTGCTCTTGCCGTCTCGTGGGACTGCCGTCGAAGTATTGCATGTTTCTCGGTAGCAACCTTCTGGGTACCACTACATTCATGGGCATTGTCAGTTCTTCTAGAGTGGGATCATCCAATTCATATGACACTCCGTAAGATAGAACGTAGCCATGGGTGCTGGGGATTCTCCCAGTAACAATGTCTGTGTTTATCTTAGCTAGACGCCTTCTAGCCATGGTCAACTGCCAGTTAGTTTAATGCTGGTGAATTTCGAGGCGAGCGAGGGATAGTTCTGCTCGTTGTCTGACTTTATGGGCTGGATTTCGGCCTGGCTCTCTCTTGATGGCCACATATGGTAAATCCACTTCATCGCAGTCGTTAAGACGACCCGCTCTGGATTCCCTCACGGGGAGATCAAGAATCCCGCGTCCCACATAGCTTGTCGGCATCTGGCGGCCGTTCATTCCGGGAAACGCACTGTAATTCGAGACGTATCGATCCAGGATTCGTCTATAATAGTGAATTATAATAGGCATAATTCTATACATGGTTTTGAAATTAAGAAAATTTGCTGTGACTTTCACGCGAAAGGTTAGTAGATATCTCGATTGTATTAAGGGAAAACAACATGATGCTTGAAATTTTCACATATCTCATGCTGGTTAGCCGTGTCTAGCCAAGGTATTCTGGTGATTAAAGTTTCCTCTAAGGTCATTTGACTTGGCTCTTAGGATATCTCTATCTAGAGGTAACGAATGGCGAAGCAGTAAGGGAATTATTTGTTAAAGCTTTTTGTTCGATTTTGTCACCGGAACTTATCGATTTTATTTATGTCCCGATTTCGTAACAATCGTACAATAGAAGAATGATGGCGATTAAATCGGGTACTTGGCTAGTGTCGTGGAGAGCCACAATACGAATATAGTTCCGGCCAATATTATAGGGTATGGAGAGCCTAAATTTGTATGTGGAGGATTTCTTGATTATTTGCCTGATGATTGTGCATAGATGATATTCAGAGTTGTTAAAAGTTTATGCGAAGATTCATTCCTATTTAGATAATTTATTGATTATAAACGGGGTTTTGTTTGTAAGAGATAGGTGAATGACTTACACTCTATATAATATGGAATGAGACAAAACAAATCATTTCTTATTGAATATTTTATTCGATATAATTGGTACTCCTATGAGAGCGTTGATCGTTCCTTCATTTTTAGACTCCTCGGTGCTCGTTCCTTGGGGATGTTTCGGAAGTATTGTCAAATCGGGGCATCGTATATAAATTTTCAGGAATAAATGATTAAAAGACAATTTACTATCAAATGAAACCGTACCTTCGCATTCATCCTCTTTTCTCTTTGCTTGCTCCTTTCTCCTGGCTTCGCATCGTCGATGGATGTTGTTTCCTTCCTTTGTCTTCGGAGTCATAGTTATGCTGTCCTTTGGTGTATTCATTTCTTGTGTAAAATTTCAGTCGTAATCAAATGACTTATTCCGCTTATGATCGACTATATATATCTATCCATATCGGCATGGCATTTAGCCGATATCGATCAATAAAAATTCCTGCTCTTCACTCGACGAGGCAATTTAAAATTCTCACCTCACAAAACCTTTTATTGGAAAATGTGCTATTTTGTGAACCCATTCTTCTGCATTGTCACTCCTTTATTGCTGATGTGGCGTGACATCATTCAATATCTAGTCGCTTGATCGATGATGTTATTTTCTATTTATTTATACTGGAAAAATTTTATTTAGTTAATACATTTCGTGTGTCTGGTCGTTGTTCTACCCGTTGAAAATCCTAGTAAGTATTTTCTTCATACGCCCTCAGTCACTTATGTCTACAGGTTATAAGATTCATGGGATGTCGTGGCTCTCTACAATTCTATTCTCAATCGAGTTGCTAAGACGTTAATGCACTCAATTTTCTCGAAGGTTCTCAGTGGTTAAAAAAAAATCAAATTTTTATTAATTTAAAATTCGGTTGCCACTCAGGGCATAATGCAAGATTGATTTCTCTGTCCTTCACTAGTTTTAGTTTAATACATGTTTATCACACTTTAAGGTGAGAAAAATATTCTCAGTCCTTAAAACCACTCTGGGGGTCATGTTCGGTGTTCAGCGTTCGTTAATCGTCATTCAGTAATCAGCTTTCGGATATTCAGTATTCGGATATTACATATTCGGATATTCAGTATACGGATATTCAGTAATTGATATTGGTCATTCGGTAAGCGGCATTCAGTAATGGGCATTCGGCAATAAGTAATCGGCATTCGGTATTAAATATTCTCAGTCCTTTGGCAGATCTAGTCATTGTTGGGCTGCAGCAGTCATCATTCGGAATTTTGATAGTGATATCGGGGCATATTGGTATTCGGCATTGGTAGGTAGATTTGGTATTTATTATCAGGAAACACAGAAGTATCATTATTTTAGAGATTCATCATCAGGTTTTTCTATTTTCAAATTTGGTACATATCATCAGGAAACATAGTAGTATCGGTATTTGGAGGTTGTTATTCAGGTTTCAATACATTAGTTTTTGCATCAGGCATAGAGCAGAGTTCAGGCAGGCATCAGGATACGAAGCATTCAGGAGTTAATCACTTTCTTCTTCATATTGTTGGCTTTTTATGTATGCTAGGTAGTCAGGATCACCATGGTATGGATAGTATTCGTCTTCATCTGGACAATCGCTATCATCGCTATCATCTCTATAATCACTATCATTACAACAGTTACAAAATATGTAGCCACGTATACGGCATGGTTGTTTAGTTGTGGGTTGGTCAATAGTTGGGTTGTTATAGGTATCATTTTTGGAGGTGTTTGAACTAGCTTTTGGTATGTTTATTGTACATGGTGCAACAAGAGTATTGTTTTTTAGAGAATCAGGTTTTTCATGGTTAATATTAAGGGTAGGGGTAATAATAGGGTCGTTTTCAGTCGAGTTTATTGAGCAGTTATGATTATCATAGTTTGTAGTAGTTATAGAGCCGTCATTGTTTTCAGGTTTGTAATGTGTGCAGATAAAGTAGTTAGCAAAAGATTTAGATGCTTGTGCTTTAATTTGTAAAGAGTCATTATTATCATGATTGTTAATGTTTTTTTCAGTTTTATGTGTGGGAATACGGTCTTTAAGTAGTGATGTATATGGCATGTACGGCATGTAGTTTGTGCATGTAGTAAAGGTAATACATGATTTAGTGAGATTTATGTTTGATTTTTTAGTAGTAGTTGTGGTAGTAGTATAGTAATATAGAGGTAATTCGTCACTTTGTAGGATGTCTTCCTTACTTGGGTACATTTCAGGTTTCAGGAAAGAAGGTATGTTATCTGAGCGTTCATCATAATCATAATAATCATATTTAGGATCATAAAATACATTAATGTATAAATATTCGCAACCAAAGGTGTATGTTTTAGTTGTATTTTGTGTATTATTCGGTTCTTGTTGAAGGGTAGTTATAGAGTTTTTATTGAAGTCATTGTTTAAGGTGTCTATTTCAATGTTGGTAGTTAAGATATGGTGTAAGGTTCTGTTTGTGTTATCATCTTCGGGTGTCAAAATGGTTGTTCTTGCAAAGATCAGTACGATTTTCGATACTATGAATAGTTATATTTGAGTAATTTTTTGTGAGAGTAGTGTTAGCAGATATGTTTAATGGATCTATTTCTGATGATTTGGATAAGGAGTTGAAGAGATTATCGACGTGGTTACATAGTTTTTTGCTGAGATCTTTTTTAGGAGTGGGACATGTTGTAAGAGTATTTAAGGTATCATTAAAAGAGATTCATTATTATGAATTATAGTTGGAGAATTATCAGTGTTAGTTGATTTATCAGTGGTTTTGGTAACACAATGGTCAGTGAGTCGGCCGACGAGCTGCTTACACTATATTTTTCGCCGCAGGCGAGCGAAAAATTCTTTCATGCTTGTTTTGTGGATCTAAATTGTTTAAATTAGAATATTTAAACAACATTCTTTTAATTTTAAGTTTAATAATAAAATAAAAATCTTTCAAAAATAAGTCAATTTCTGGTTTAAAATTATTTTTAATATTTATAAAATAGTTTTCAGTATTTAAAAAATAATTGTTGGTCAAGTCTCTTATTTTATATAGTAATGGTATGTCAATTTTATAATTTTTGTCCTTTTGAAATTTTTTGTTAATTATGGTGGGTTACAGGGTTTCAAATCTTGCTTACCCTCCTGGCGACCCTAGTAACGCCATACAAAATGATTCTGATCCACTTGGCACCTGTTGCTAGGCAACGTTGGTAATGTGTTCAAGTGGTGGATTGCCCGCAAAAATTGAGTACCATGTGCTAGTACTGTAGTTGCTCGGACAACCCTCGGGTTCACGAGCTGTCGATAGAAGACCTGTGCTCGCTTTTGATTCTTAGGTCCCATTATTCTCCTATCTCCTTCAAATGCTAACCTATACTCTCATATCATTCATTGTTATGTCTATTCTCATAGTCCTTCTTCTTGTTGTCCATGTCGAAGATTTTTCTTTGGCCTGTACACCCTTTGTTGTGTTAAATACACCCACATTATATCTTTCACCCTTATCCCTATTATAACTACAATGTTCCCTATCATTGTTACTAGCATTATCATTGTTGCTATTATATGTATTACCCTTATTAATTGTTACTACTAATACCTATATTATTATTTTTATTCTATAACTACTATTATATTTATTGTTATTACTACTATGATTATTACTACTATTATTATTATCATAATTATTATCATCATTACTACAAATACCATGATTATCACTATTATCATTATTATTATTATTATTATTGTTGGGCCACAACGTAAACGGCCTTGAAGAATGTTTAAATGGATCAGAAACACACACGCAAATACAACATGCAATTTAAATAAACCTATTGAAACACCAATTAAACCATATAAAATCTGAGAAATAAAAGAATTAAATATAAATTAACAAACATAAAAATAAATTAAAATAATAACAAAATGCACCAAGATCCGCACGATACCTATACAAATATAACAAGAAAACACAACAAATTCGACAAATTTAGAAAAATTAATAAAAGTTCATTAAAATGAAATTTAAATCGAAAATTTTGAATTAGTAATAATTCAATAAAAATTTTAAATAAAAAATTATAAAAATAAATCAAAAAATATTAAAATTAAAGAATAGAATTTGCTAGAAAATAACAAGGTCGAATTTTGTTTTACTGCATCAAATTTCACACGCGAGAAAAATAGGTATAAATACTGATCCATTTTCACATTTAACTTAACCATTTTAACCATTTTTGAAAATTGTTAAAACCGTTTCGAAGTTTAGCTATTTTTAGAACTATTTTGAAAATTGTTTAAAATCTAAACCGTTGTTCGACACAAACCTTATTTTTCAATTTGAAATTATTGTGGAAATCAGAATTTTTAGGTGAGAAATATTTTGGTTGGAACCCTCTTTCCACGTCACGTCCATAGCATCTCTGTAGGCATTTATGTCCTATTTTATGCTTTGATGTTTTTTCAATTTTATGGAATGGTTCGAAATGGGTAATTATGTTGTTTTATAATTAATAAATATTATTAATATACCTAAATTGTTTTACATATATTTGTTTTATAAATTAAAATGTCGAAATTTTTCCGGCCCACAGCCGACACACAACGCAAGTAAATAAAATCTACACAGTGCAGATGCATGTAAGTGCGTGGAAAATCGCCAATGATATGTACCCGTGAGGACTCGGCGTTGAGAAACGCAGGGGTCGTAACGTCAATATTATCCCTATAGCTGAAGCGAGAAATAAGGGAGAAGTCTCCGACTCCTTCCTCGTTTCTCACTTCTGTAAAATCGACCTAAATTTATATTACACACGGCTCAAAATCATCACATCGAGTAGTCCAGTGGGCACTCAGTAAATATAATATAAACACAAAATGCGCCTAAGGTCTATTAAAGGGAAAAGGTACGGGGATAGATTAAATTGAAGTCGTTGATATAACTGATTCCATGTTAATAATTTGAAGTAAATTAGATAAAATTCATGGTTAAAAGTAAATTTAATTCATGGTTTAATTACATTAGATGAACTTGAAAGTAAATTGAATTAATAAAACTTATTTCTAAAAGTAATTAAAGTAATAAAATCAGATCAACCCTATGGCTAAAATAAATCCATGGTTTAAGTATCTTAGATAAACTAGAAAGTAAACTAAATTGATAAAACTCATTTTTAAAAGTAAATTAAATGAATAAAATTAGATAAACTTATTTTTGAAATAAATTGAGTACTAAAATAGATAAAGCTTGTTTTTAAAAGTAAATTGAATTAATAGTTGGAAATAAAATCAAGTAAAACTTATTGCTGTAAAACAAATTAAAGTCATGGTAGAGGTAGATAAAATTTATTGTTAAAAAGTAATTCAAAGTCAGGTTTAAATAAAATGAAACTCATCATTAATAATGCGTCAGACATTAATAAATTCATGAATTTCAGGATTAAGTAAATAACTATCAATGGTAAGCATCGAAAAGTAAAATGTCTCCTGGTTAAAAAGTCAAGGTAATTTAGGAAAATCTGCAAATAATTCCTCAAGAAGTGAACAACGACAAAAATAAAATAATAGAATAATAACACGAAGTATTAAATTTTCTAAGCAATTGATCGAGAATGTGCAATCAAAGATAACGTTATTGACTAAATTCATATGTTGATTCATTTATGATTATAACTCCCTAGCAAGCAACTCATCGATAAGAGTAGATTAAATTATTGGTATAAAACTAGAACAATCAAATAAGTTAGGGTAATCCGATAATAAAAAGCCAGTGAATATTAATTAAATTCAGTAGTTGCAAATAATAGAATGGAATAACCAAATGCTAAAGTACAGTGACTCAGTGACTAGGTATAAAAGCAATTCATAAATTTGAAGTGAAGTGAGGCGATTCCATTGATTAGACAATTAAAGGTATAAGTATAAAGATATGAATAAGTTAGCAACTCCCTAAAGAATGTAGTGAATTTGTGTCATGAATAAGGTTAACTCACTGATCAAAATTTAGCGTCAATAATAAAGGAACAAATCAAAACTTTATACATTACAAAAATTAAGCATAACATTTTACGAAGCATGGATAGGGCTTACCGCCGGTTGTCATATAGGTAAATTATAGTAATTCCAAATAGATCCAAGCGATAAAATTCCATAGCATAGATGAAGGAGGGATAATCCGTCATATTTTCTACCAAATGCAATGTCAATGACGCTAAAAAATTCGATAAATTAGAATACAAAAATGAATAAAATGTTGAGATTACCCAAATCGATCCGTTGTACGGTGAAGCAGTTGGCTAACTCGAAATATTGTGAATCGAAATAATCTGCAATTAAGGTAAACAGGATGTAACATTAATAAATCAAGATGACCTATACCTGCAGCATGAGATGACCAGACCGGAAATTTGCGAGCCAATCAATCATAACAGTGTAGACGACGCCGATCACTAATAGTTGTAACGGAAACAGTTAGTCCACATGATCGAAAGTGTTCGTGGACATCCTGTTTGTAAGATACGAAAGCTATTCCACTATAACCGATCATAAGAAATCGTAAACATCCAATTCACATTAATTAAAATTGCATACTGATAAAACATAGGACTTTCTCCCTTGAGCAGATCTTAATTTCATATAGACAGCGACCCTCCTATATACGACACTCTTGGGGCGAGACCGAACGACCTTACATACCACGGCTTCGAGTTACCACGAACGAACAACCACTCTTAATACCCAATAGATTTTTACAAGTGACACTCTTAAACAAACATGAATATTAAATGATCACGCACTATAGATAAACATCGATGCTAAGCGAGTATACCTTCCAGAAAGGGATAATATCATTAGCCTAACAAACGGTGACGCCCAATAGACCGTAGAGTGCCGTTCAGCCGCAACGCAATACTTAACTTCTTGTAATTAACGCCATTATTGGAGGGGAGTACGTAAGAACTCAGGGACGCACAACCCCTTAAACTTGCAGTAGATCGTCGTAATAATTAGCATCCGACGGGTTAACTCGGGATAGACCCAATGATAATAATAACCTGGTAGTTAGTGAGTTGGATACCCAACCCGAGAAAATTATCGAAATAAAAATGTTTCTCATTATATACGCCAACATTTGATTTGGATGCGTTTTAGAATATGCCGATCGAAAGGACTGACAGCCGAATGCCCGACGAACAATGCCGGAAGGAACCACACCCAAAAACAGACATATTCGATAAGATTCGACAGCAGTGGCCGTATCCCACTACTTGGAGGATACTGGGCCTAAACAGCGACCCATGCGGACTCGCCGGACAACAATACCCGGCAGCAGAGACGTATATGAATGCGCGAGAACTCCTCACCCAATGGGAACGGGTGCAGGAACAAGTGGACCTACAGGTGGTCAAGGCGAGGATGTATCTCGCTAACGTAGAAGATGACATCCTCGCCGGGCGAATCGCAGAAGCATACCCACCTCGCCCAGTCCGAGATACCCGACGCCCATACCCGGTGGTTCCTCCGAGAAAGAGCCGAAGGAAGTCTTTTCCGAAAAAATTAGAACTCCAGAGACCCTAACAATTGATACGAACTAGTTTGATTTTTGTTGTTAGTGAAATAGAAATGTTCTTTACCCTGTCTTTGCGTTTGATCATTTGTTTAAGAATATTCGTTTCAGTCGATATGTTTGCGATAATGATAAAAATAACTTGTATAAATTATTAACGTTAAATTTAATGAACTTATCCATTATAGTTATGGCCACTTACCAAATATTACAAGCGGAATTAGATCGCGCGCGGAGCACAAATGCGGATCTCCTCCATCAAATACTCCAGCTGACAAGAGAGGTCCAACAGATCAAAGCGACTTGGTCGGACCCGAAAAGAGTCAAAATGTTATACCACCGAATATCTGCAGCACAGAAAGGTTGGGCCGAAGAGCGACAGCTCAATCAGAGCCTGCGCACCCAGATACGAGGATTAGAAGTGGCCCTAGCTGTTTGTCGGGAGGGGGAAGCGGTCACCTACCCGCTCATATTCGCCCCGACCCAGAGGGTGCAGAAGGACCCTCAACCAGTAGAGCAGTCCTCAACTCAACCAATAAATCGTCGGCCGGGACGCAAAGAACGTGCTCGACGCCGAGCCGCTCAGCAATCAAAACCGTCTCATTAACTTTGGATAATTCACATTTCTGTCTATTTAAATAAAATAATTGTGCTTACGGTTACAGTACTTCTTAAAAGGTGCTTACACGCAGATATTATTACGAGTACCCGCGTCGCAACTTTAAGTCATCTCTCCACATTCGATCGTGAATTTACTTCCACAGGGACAGAGCTAAGCGAGCACAGGTCTTCTATCGACAGCTCGTGAACCTGAGGGTTGTCCGAGCAATTACAGTACTAGCGATAATACTCAATTTTTGCGGGCAATCCACCACTTGAACACATTACCAACGTTGCCTAGCAACGGGTGCCAAGTGGCAGTTAGCATCATTTTGTATGGCGTTACCGTAGTCCATCTATATTTTTCGGTTTTCGATAAAGTATTTTTGCAAATTAGAAAATTTTAGCAGCGTTCCGCCCTTATTTTACGGTTCATCCCTATTCTACAGTTTTCGACAAAGTATTTTCATTGACTCGGAAAATTTGAGCAGCGTCCCGCCCATATTTTCCGCCTCAACTCAAATTAATTTATTTAATTCTTATTTAAAAATATTATTTTTCATGATTTTGGTCGTTCGGATTAATCTTTTTCCGATGGCTATTCATTTTAACTGTTGCAACGATTTCGCAATTTTCCCCGGTACCCATTCCCTCTTTTTGTCCTTAAGATCTATTTATGTTCATTTCATAGTTAATGAGTGCCCACTGGACTACTCGGTGTTAGAGATTTTGAGCCGATTGTTGTTAAAAATTTATGTCAATTTTACAGGAAACGGATGGTGAAGGAGCAGCCAATAAACTACTCATTTACCCTCCAATTTCCCCTATGTACGGATAATATTGACGTTCCAACTCCTGCGTTCCGCACGCTGAGCCTTCACGGGTATATATCATTGGCGATTTTCCACGCACTTACATGTATCTGTACTATGTAGATTTTGCTTTCTTGCGTTATGTGTTGGCTGTGGGCCGGAAAAAAGGAATAACAAATAATATTTTACCATAGCATTTGGAATAAAAGTTTCGATGCACTAAGGCTGTAGATATAAAATATTTATTCAGCATATTACATCGGCCACATACATTTGAAATTCATTGTATCCATTCCATAAAATTTACTTCGAAAATCCCATAAATTTAATTCGATAAATCATCTATAAATTCAATTGAAAGAACAAAATTATCCATAAATTCAATTGAAAAATTACCCATAAATTTTATTCAAAAAATCATCCATAAATTCAATTGGAAAAACAAAATTATCCATAAATTCAATTTGAAAAACAAAATCATCCATCAATTCGATCTGAAAAGTCATACATAAATTCAATTGAAAAATTACACATCAATTCTTTTCAAAAAAATCAACTAATAATATTGCACCAGTTGAGAGTGATCGTGTTCAGGCAAAAAACTTACCCGTGTTAATTGCCTGAATGCACGGCTCTCAACCAGCCATACAACCAGTTATACAGTTCTATAATGAAATTTTTTCTCCGAAAAATAAGACTGAAAATTTGTGAAAACACATCGGTATTTATACCTATTTTTCTCGCGTGTGAAATTTGATGCAGTAAAACAAAATTCGACCTTGTTATTTTCTAGTAAATTCTATTCGTTAATTTTATTATTTTTTTGATTTATTTTTATAATTTTTTATTTAAGATTTTTATTGAATTATTACTAATTCAAATTTTCGATTTAAATTTCATTTTAATGAACTTTTATTAATTTTTTCAATTTCGTCGAATTTGTTGTGTTTTCTTGTTATATTTGTGTAGGTATCGTGCGAATCTTGGTTCATTTTGTTATTATTTTAATTTTATTTTTATGTTTTTGATTTTATATTTATTTATATTCTCTCAGATTTTAAAGTGTTTAATTGGTGTTGTATATTGTATTTTAAGTTATCTTGGTGCTGGGTTTTCGTGCTGTATTACTGATGCATTTAAACAATTCTCAAGGCTATTGGTGTGCTGGCCCAACAATTAGTTTTTTTAATTTTAAGTAAAATATGTAAAAAAGGTCTATAGGCATCCATATTTCTGAACAACCAGTGTTATGATTGCACATGCGCAGGTTCGAGGAATAGAAGACAGCAAATACCGTATTTGATTATTCTACCCAATGAAGACCACATAAGCGACACAACTTCTATAAATTAGATTCATAACGAAAATTCATGTAATACATTTTATGTTTTAGATGAATCTTGGATTGATGCTTCTCGAATCACATGCGCTTCCCAGCACGATCTGCAGCAAGATGTAGACAAACCATGTGGGACGCAGGTTTTTCCATTTCACCTGTGAGAGAGTCGCGAAGAGGTCACTTGAACAAATGCGATGATACGGACCTTCCCCTTATCGCAAACAAGAGGGAGCTAAGCCAAAACCCAGCTCGAGCAAGCCGAAGCCGAACGGAATATATTCTGACCCGTCTCGAAAAACGACAGAGACAGACAGATCGACAGGTGGAGATGGCTAGATGCCAGTTGGCCAGAGTTAACTCTGACATTGCCGCCGGGAGGATTCTGAGCACAGACGGATATGCCCCGTCATATGGCGTATCCTACGAACTGGATGACCCAATATTGGAGGAATTTTCCACACCCATGAACATGGTGGTTCCAAGGAAGATACTCCACAAAGAAATGCAAAATAATGACTGTAGTTAGAGAGACAGGATCACCCGTATGCTCGAAATCGACCAAGACGGAGTAAAAATTCTCATTACCTAAACTCGATACGACGTTAAGGTGTCATGAAAATAAATATTGGATTTTAAATGTTTTAGTTCTTTGCCTATTAGTTATTTAACTTTTCGAGATGGAAATGATATTAACCCGCAAACGATGGAAATAAAAATTAACGATTTTGTTCATTTTGGACAAAAATGTCCAAGTACACAAAAATGACAGAATACCAAGAAATAAAGCTATAATTTATGAGCAATTCTTACAAATAATGTGTAAATGTTCTTTGCATATAAATCTGTTACATTTAACACATGTGCCAGTGCACCGTTTTCGATCAATACACATGTAGCAAATGTACCATTGTTATATACTCACCGTACGACACTTGCATATCCCGATCATCTTCTTTTCCCATATAAAAACGTAGATTCCAGCAATAATAGTTTTGTGAGTCACAAACAGCCCAAATTTTCAAGCCGTATTTGGATGGTTTAGAGGGCATATATTGAACAAATTTGCAACGTCCACGGTATGGATAAAGTTGCTCGTCTATAGTGACAGATTCACCGGTCATATAACACTTTTGGCTATTTTCAACAAAATTATTGATCAGCAATCTAACAGCCGCCAATTTATCACGTAACAGCCTTCCTTTTCTTGTGTCGGGATTATCAAACCGCAGAATACGTCGGATAAGCTTAAATCGATTGAGAGACATAGTATTCCGGAAGATAAAACGTCCATGTTCAGCTGACCACAATTCATCTATACTTTCTCCAGCAGCACGATATACTCCTCGAAGAATGAGAATGCCAAAAAAGGCATTCAACTCATTTAACGAGAGTGTTGTAAATTGGTTGTTATACAACTTTGATCCTTCTCGATTTGTCTCAATCAAAATTGTTTCCATTGTTGCTAAAAGTCAAAAGAATATTATAACTTTTATTTAGTGTACATAATAAATTGACTTACATTTTATGAATTGAAGATTAAAGCAGTCTAACACGGAATTTTCCCCAATCCTTTGAGTAGCCCAACGGGTTATACCAAGGGATGGGCAGAGAATGTTTGCTGCGTTTACTCGATCTGACATGCCTTCATTAGGTGTAACCCATACATTTCCATTAGAATCGGTGAATCTATTGATATCTTGTTCATTAAGATCAGCTGGATTGATTTCAACTTGTAGATTGTCAGCATCCTCACTTTCAGCATCGTCATAAGACAGCTGTTCTTCGTCATTACTTTTAATTTCATGTTCATCGTCAGCTTCCAACACTTCTACTAGAACTTTCTCCTAGGATAGCACGTAGAGCAAATGCTTTTGTCGGTCGTGGATGAGAACTCATGTCAATTGTGATATGTTTATGTAGTAGCAAACCCTCTACCCTACTAGTATAAATGTTGTATTCTAACACGACACTCACACACTTATAATGAGAGTATGACAAAGTGCAGACAAATGCGTGAGAGAATATTATTATGTTAGACATTCATTGGTTCCAATATCAATTGTCATTTGTAAGTGTCACGTGCATTATTACTTGATACATGAAATGAGGTATTCTAAGTGCGCCTGTGTGTGGGGGATGAGTAGAGAGAGACAGACAGAGTACTAATGTCGTGAGTGTAAAATGGTATAGTCTGCCTACTTTACAAAATAGACGAGAGCGAATAAGCTAACAAATATGAATGCAAAACTGTTTTGAAGATGTTGGTGAGACGGATACAACATATCATAGTGTCAGCTAGTCACAAAAATTGTTTAAAAAAGTATGATCAGCTTCATTTTAACGCCAGTATTTGTTGAAATGAGTTAACGCCTATGCCAGAAAATATGAAATGAATTGTCAACTGAAAAAGCTAAAAACTAATACACAATGAATTTTGGACAAAAATGTCCATTTTTTCTCAAAACAGAATAACTTGTTATAACTTTTTTATTTTAGTAGTTAAGAATGTCTGCTAGTTTTACTTGAATAAAGCATAAAAAAATTGACAAAGTAATAGATTCACAGGGCAAAGTGTTTTTCAGTTTCCAAGAAAACGTCACTAAAACAACAAAGTGGACATTTTTGTCCAAAAAATCGTTTGCGGGTTAATAGAGTGATAAAAATAATTGACATAATACAATAGGACAGATACTTAATAAGCTTTTCCGCCAATAGACGAATGTTAGATCTATCGAAAGATAAAGAAAACTCTACAGATAAAAATGTGTTATTTACTAATAATTTACTTAATTATAGATATGGATCCATTCAATACTCTGAGCAGAGAATTAGTACACTCACGACGAGAAAATGCAGATTTAAGCTGTCAACTACTACGACATTGGTAGAGCCTACGAAGATGAAGACGCTGTACCAAAAATTGGACGCTACACATTGTGGATGGACCGAAGTAAAACAGTTCTGCCAGATACTGAAAAAGTGGCGTTATCGGCATGCCAAGAGGGCAATGCTGCAACATATCCACTCATATTTGCGCCGGCTCAGTTGGCATACAGAGAGGCCATCAAGTCAACGGCGAAACCTTCACCACGACGTCCACGTAAGGCAGAACGCACTACAAACTTCGACGTCGAACTGAGTTATTTGGTGTATCTTAAAATAAACCTTGGTATTTCATTCTCTTTACTTTTTCGTTTTCATTAATTTGTCGTGTTAAAATTAAAACTGTTTAATTAGAGTTATGAACTAGGGTTCAGGCAATAAGTGATTTAAGAAAGTGAGAAAATCGCACATAGACCTCTAATCGGTAGTGCGTTGAACCAATCATTACATAGAGCCTCAGCAGTCCTTTCGTAGCGTTCACATTTGGCGATATCATAACCAGTAGGTCCAGTACCAATGTTGCTTAGCAAAGTGGGTTAAATATTAAATACCTCAACCCCCACATTTCTATAAAATAAGAGCACATATAGCTAAAAAATAATTTGCTTTTGAAATTTTACCGAGATTTACTTTACTTCCAGACTTTTTTACAAATAAATTATTTTCGGATAGAGTTTAAACGAAATAGTTAGCAAGATTTTATTTCGCAAACTTTAAGATTAGAAATGTGTATTTAAGATCTTAACAGAATTTTGCAAACGCCATCGACTAGGTTGGATTACAGACATACACCACGATATTTAACATCATTTGCTATTTACACTTTTACAAAAAATCTAAATGATAAAGCCACAGCTCATTTATTCTGAAAACTTTTTCCTCGATCAATAAATAAATCCCGAAATAATTGATCCGATTCCCGGAAATCGATCAATTCCACAAAACGCGGGTGGCGAGCGTCTTCGATTGTCAATAGCGAAATTGTCTTTTGAACATCAGCAAAAATCTGAAAATGAATAATTAAAATTCCCGTTTCCAATGGTTACCGTGTTCAAGCGATTCAATTTCTATGGGTAAATGAAAATTATAAACGAATAACGGTATGATAAGAGATAGTAGCTTACAGATTCATCTGCTGCCACAGGCGAGAGCGCACGACAGAACTGACCAATGAGAGTCCGGCAATCATCGGTCAATCCAGTTGCTGGGTGATCTAGTAGCAGCATATTCAAAGAGCTCCAATACAGACTGCTAAATGGCATCACTAGCAGCAGCCGCTGATAAATATAAATCAATTCTGGAATTAATTGTTTAATATTGCATTTCTTCATCAGTTAATGTATTAATTATTATAAATTATAATTAATTACTTTTATATAATTTAATATTAAATATTAAAAAAAATAATTAAAATTAAATTAATCAGACATTTTTAATTTAATTAAATTTTTTGATTATAATTGATATTAAATATTATTATAAATTTAAAAATTAGTTATTTAATTTAATAATTTTTTAATTAATTAATTTTATAATTTATTTATAATAAATAATTACATCAATTATTACTAATAATTTAATTTATAATATTTTATTTTAAATATTAAATTATTAATTATTTACAATAAAATTAAATATTTATTTTTAATAATTCATTTTAAAATATTATTAATTTTTTATCATAAATTATATATTTGATTTTATCAATTATCAACTATTATATAATAAATTTTATTTTTATTTATAATTTTGATTATAATTATTTAATTTTGAATTTTTCAATTAATCTTTCAAAATTAAATTTTTATTAATATTAAAAAATTTATAAATATAATAATAATAACATTAGAAATAATATTATTATTATTATAATATTTATTATTTTCATTTAATTAAATAAATAAAAATTAAATTAATTATTATAAAATTAATAAATTTTAATTTTTTAATTAATATTTTTTAGAAATAATTATTTTTATAATATTTATTATTATCAATAAATAAATATTAAATTAATTATTATAAAATTAAAAATTATTTATATTTTTAATTTATTTAATTGTTGTATATAATAAATAATTAATAAATTTTAATTTTTTAATTAATATTCTTTAGAAATAATAATTATTTTCATAATATTTATTATTATCAATAAATTTAATAAATATTTATATTTATAATAAATAATAATTCATTACTAATAATTTTATTAATTTGTTTTTAATTAAATATTGAAAAAATAATATTTATTATTGATTTGATAAATCTAAATTATTTATTAAAGTTTCAATATTTCATCAAATCTGTGATTAAATGGAAATAATAAAATCAACAAAATAATTACCAAACATTGAAAATAACGTAAATTAAATTCTTACTGTCAATTTCATTAAATGAAGTAAAAAAGTCTTCGCATATTACAAGATATGATATCAAATTATCTGGAATAAAAATGTATTGTTGCTATAAACAAAAAAAGATATTAAAAGCTTTAAAAGTTATAGAATTACCAAATCTAAAATTAGCTTCTGGCAAGTTTCATATTTTCCTAATCGTATTCCACTGTATATCATGCATTCAATGCAATTTCTTTTTTCAATTGAATTATTGGAAATTACAACATCTAATTATAAATTAAACTATATGTAAGCTTAAATCCTTTACCAAATAGAATCTTAGCCGTATCGAAAGACTTATTGTACAATTTCATAAAATAATAATAATTCATTTTATACTTTAAGCTATTTTCATAATCATCAAAACTCTCAGTTTTGTCTAGAAACCACTATGATTTTTTAAATATATAATTATGCATGAGAGAGAAATTACAAGTTCTTCTAGAATGTTTGAATATTTTTTTGAATTACCAGTAGACATTTTGGCAGGTTCAACTTCAAAAAAATCATCTTGGAAATTAAAATCACCACTATCGTTCATTATGTAGAATTTTTATAATAAATATAAATTCTTCCTTTAGATAAATATTATAATCTTTAAATTCGATTCAATTTTTCTAATGTAACAATGCCAAAATTAATTTCTAAATATTTAAACAAAACAAAACACGCTAATATAATTTTTTGTAAAATTTATTTTTATTTATTTAAAATTTATTGGCATTTTTTGGAAAATCTTAATAATTTTTTATCTCAAAAAATAAAACAATTTTAATCTAATATTTTGATTCTTTGAAAAATTTTTTTAGAAATCATCATTAACAAAATGGTACTGTTGGGCCAGAACACAAATAGCCTTGAGAATTGTTTAAATGCATCAGTATTACAGCACAAAAACCCAGTACCAAGATAACTTAAAATACAATAAACAACACCAACTAAATACTTTAAAATATTAGAGAATATAAATCAATATGTGAGGTCAGTGGTATTCGAGACCTTGACCCCATAACATACAAAATATTTTACGCCCGCCAATGGTTACCCATTGCTAGGCAACGTTGGAACTGCAACCATTGGTCACAGGACAGCCAAGGGTGAGTTCCGATATCAGAACTGCTAGAGTCTGGTCCTATGTCGGGTTCAGAGTGCTGCCGTTAGAAGGCCTCTGCCCGTCTTATCTTTTAGGTCCTTTATTCACTTCCTCATTGTTTTGTTCACATACACTAATTATCAATAATAAACAAAATATCAAAATCACGATTTTATTGTATTATCATTAAATGAGTCCTGACATTTAAACTTGAATTAATCATTTATTTATTTTTGCCTTGGGCACGTCTTCGTAATCGTTCCGTCCTGCCCGGCCTGGCGTGCGTATATGACCGTTTGTTTGGATGCTTCATTGGTTCCTGGTCGCGATAGGCCAGCTGTGCCGGGGCGAAGACCAAGGGATATGTCACCACACTCCCCTCATGGCACGCTGACAGAGCGACTTCCAAGCCTTTTATTTGAGTCCGTTGGGTTTGGTTGAGCATTTTTTCATCCTTCCAACCTTGTTGAGCCGAGGTGAGACGTTGGTACACCTCTTTCATCTTTGCCGGTTTTGCTCAAGTGGCTTTTACTTGCTGGATTTCTCGGCTTTGTTGTAGAAGATGTCGATGGAGATTCAGATTTTCTCGTCGAAGATCTTTCAGCTCTCGGCTGAGGACTCAGGTCGCCTCCATTCATAAATTAAAAAACTATTTGACAGATATCATTAACGTTGGTGGTTTCGACACTTTAATAAATTTCATCCGCCCCTGTTCGAAGAAATTTTGTGGGCAATATCAGTTTCATCAAAGCCTTTACTACCTATCTCCTGTCATCTTATATATTTAAATTAATTCGATATCGATTGCCTGAACTTCAATACCTTTCTCATTTGTCGTATTTATATTTTATACCACTAAGTCATACTTTCCTAAATAAACAATACGAACTCATTTTGCACTTTTTATTACGATAGGTTTTATTGGTGGCCGGACAAAATGTCATGGACAAAATGGCATGGACAAAATGTCATGGGGACAAAATGTCCGCGGACAAAATATATTTATTAAAATTAAGTCCTAATGTAATTTATTATTGTAATAATATTTAGCCTATATCAATAATAGTCTGAGATATTCAGTTATTATTATTATTATTATTAATATTTTATTTTTAATTGTTATTATTTTTATTATTATTATAATTATAATTATTTTATTTTTATTATTATTATTTTTATTATTATTATTACTATTATTATTATTATTACTAATATTTTATTTTTATTATTATTATTATTATTATTATTATTATTATAATTATTATTATTATTATTATTAGTAATTTTATTTTTAATTGTTATTATTTGTATTATTATTATTATTATTATTATTATTATTATAATTATTATTATTATTATTGTTATTAACATCTTATATTTTGTCCGTGAAATTTTGTCCGCTGACATTTTGTCCTAGCACCGTTTTATTTCATTTAATAGAACAAATTGAACAGTCTCAGATTAACCATTAACTTTTTTTCATAAAATAAAAATTTGATTATTTTCCGAGTCCGTCACGACCCTCGGGTTGAGCGTTTCGTCGAAAACGACTGGCGAAATTCCATTGCGGGTGTTTGCTGGCGTATGTATGGTCGCCTTGTTGTCTTGGTCCGAGTCGACTGCGAAGAACTGGCTGGACTAATTTCTCTGGCAGAATCAGTTTTGTGGGTGTGGTCATCTGTAGCAATCTTGGGTCGTCCAGTTCGAACGAAACCCCATAGTCTGGAGCGAATTCGTCGGTACTGGGAATCAGCCCGCTCGCGATGTCTTGTTTCACGCGTGCTAATCGTTGCTTGGCCAGATTCGCTTTCCGGTGATATTTTCTTTCCATATTCTCCATCTTCATTAAGGTGAATTCCTCTCGTTTACGAGCCTCTCGTGCCGGATTTCTACCCGGTTCTCGTTTGATTGCTATACTGGGTAATTCGATTTCGTATCCTCGATCGTTTGGTCGTCGGGGCCAACCAGATTCTCCATAAGTGGCGAAGGTATATCCTTGATCCCATAGTGCTTGTCTGTATTGGGCGGCAGAATTGATAGGTACTTGGAACGTTAGTCGGGAGTCATCACTCCATCCTCAGTGCTGATCTTTGCGGTCTAAATAAACTACATGATTAATATTAAATTGCAAAATTTTATTTTTAGAATTTATTTATTAAATGTGTGGTGGTCATAAAAACACGTTCTTTCGTCGCCTGTCTTGTGGGTGAACATACTTCGTCTTTACATGGTAAATTAGTGATTACAAAAATATAATACCTCGTTGAAGTTCAATGGTGTCCTTCATAACCGAGTCATTGGGCGATAGTCGATTATGGATACGATTTCCCAGTTGTTTCTTTGTGTCGCGTCTGCTGTGGGCATATGGTTGACGAAGATTAGACATAATTCGTAGTTATGAATTTCTAGATTTTTAACTTCATATTTATAGATGTAGGTGTTGACTCATTATCGCTTGACTAGTCGAAAACCCCTGTTAGTCGTTATTGATCATTAGTTATAAGTTACTCTAATTAGTTTTTATGTTATTCTATTTTTGTCTATTAACATTGCAACATTTCTTTCCATTATAGACCATTGATTTTCTTATATATTTAATTACGCTTTACGGTTGGTTGAGAAAATTGTTATCTAATCTATCTTCTGGGCGTCATATTATTCTTCTAGTGATTAGGTTTATGGTGAGGTGGCGATCTTTTCCTTTATTACTTTCCTTTATTACATTATTTTAGGGTCAATTTTCTGGTTTGTTTGGCGATTCTATTATAAATGTGTCCGGTGAAATTATGGGATTTCTCTCCGTTGTATTAATAAATTATGACACTTCTCGAGTTATGAACATTTGTTGAAATGAATTAGATTTCGTGTCCTCTCCAATGTGGATCGGCGATTTTTACCACACCTTGTTTTGCCAACATCTTTTTATAATTATTTGTGGATTTCACTCGTGTGTTCGCATCAATTGACAAACCCTCAATGGTTGAGTTCTTAATCGTTATTTGTATTTTGTTTTATGCCATTTCCGCCGAAAAAAACTGTTCCCGCTGGTTTATTTTATTCGCCGATAATTTCTTATGATTTATACTTTAAGTAGTTATTTCATTCATTGTTGTTGTGTCTTACATTTGTGGAGAGATGTGTATTTAAATTATATGTTTAACTATCCATTTCTCGTGTCATTTTATTTTATTGATTTATTGTCTCTGCGAACAAGGGTTATCCCGACTTCGTTATACGTGGTTGAATGCAAGTTACTCCACTTTAATTTATGAACATTTAAATTTCATCTCCGTGGGAATATTATACCTATTTTGCTATTCTATAGTTATGACTTTATTAATTTTATTTAAGGATATTTTCGAGCTGGTATTCATTTAATGTGGTTCTTAATTTATTTTAATGATTTCCTATAACATAATTAACGGTGGTCATTCATTACTTCCTCGAGAGTTACATTGATTATCAAAGTTTAATGTAGTCTTTTGATCAGGCATCGAGCGTTATCCCCGAGTTTATAGATTTAGTTACATTATCACGATTAGCTACAGTTGGGCTCAGAGCCAAAATTAAAACAAAATTACAAAACCAATTTAAACAAAAAGGTGAAAATTGTAAAAGTTAAAACAAAAAAAAATTAATGTCGTTTGGAAATTGTCAATAAGGCTGCTGTAACATAAGCACGCACCGCAAGAAGAGACCAAAAATAAAATAAAACATATTAATTAAAACAAATTAAAAATATAACAAAAATTAAATAAAACAAATAATTAATTAAAATCCGGAAAAAACCTACAGATGCAAAAACAAACATACGAAAAATAAAATAAACTGCCAAAACCTTGCAAAATAAGGTTTAGAAAAAACACAGGCAGAAGAGGCGACCAGAAAACAAAATATTGGGGTTAAAAAATAATATTATGGAAAAATAATAATAAAAATAAAATTCAACATTGTAATATTAATATATCAAAAAATAAGGAAAAATATACAAAAAATTATAAAAATAATTAAAAAACCCTAAAAATCGTGAAAAATCGCTCATTGGTCGCACACAGGCACAAAAACACTATATATACGGCAGTCATTTTCATAATTTCAGACCGAATTTTAACAGACTTAGACAATTTTAGTCCGGCAGAAAATATTTAGAAATTTTGTAGAAATTTTTAGACTAGCAGTGAATCATTCTTAGACAAAATTTTGTATGCCAATTTATACCAATTTTTCCAATCTGGTTGTAAGTATTGTTTTCTTGTATAAATATATATTTTGAAGTTCTGTTATTTTGATTTTATTCTGGATGGTCGTGGAATCTTTTGGTGCCACTGACAAGTCCCACTAAAACCTTATTTATAATAAGTATTTCAATAGAAGTTCATGGGACGGATCTCGTGCCGGCTGGTGGGTTAAATCCCCTAGTTGAGCTCGCGGGTCATGCCTCGTGGACACCTCGGCAGTCCGCAGTAGGGTCTGGCAATACGCACAGGGCCTCCACGCAGGTCGCCGTTGTACAACTCGAAGCGACTGCTGAAAAGTGGCCGGAGCGAGTAGAAAATAAAATTCGGGAAGTGCGACTATAGTTAAGTGGGATTAAAGTTTTGCAGGGAAAATTTAAAATAATTACGGAAAATTAATTAAAAATCGAGTAGGAAAGGATAAGTTAGTGCAGAAATGTAAATTTGAAAGCAGTTTTCCAAAGTTTGAATGATATAATCTGACAGAAGAGAGTAGCGTTTATTGAAGTGATCGCAGAGGGTTATAATTACTTAAAATCATGGGAAATGTACCGGGAATTAAGGAATTGTTGATAAAAATTTTAATATAGGGAAAGATAAAGGTAAATTAGGAAAAATGTAGTCGATTCCGTGATTAAACAAGTGAAATAGGAAATTTACCGAAAAATAAGGGAGGAACGCTGCCCAAATTTTTAAAGGATACATTTATAAATAACGCGTAAAGATGACAAATAAGTATGGAATTGTAGGAATAGACGAGTAAGGACCACGATATAGAAAAAGAAAGACGTAAGACCTTCCATCGGCAGTCCAGAACCCGAAAGTGAAAATATCACGAGGAGTAGTTTTAGCAATGGAGCTCACCTGCTCATGAATTTTCAACCTCTATGTACATTACCAACATGGCATCCACCATGGTTACATAGGAGGGATAGAATAATAATCGTGATGGCGTTTAGGGGGTAGATGCATAAAAACCCTAGAAAAAATAAATAAAAACCAACCCTATTCGCCAACACTACTTTTAATCCTATTTAGTACTTTAGATACGTTCATCTAGATTTTTCGCTATATTTAGTTAACTTTTACTATATCTATTTACATCCAATCATTGTATTTAGTCACATTTAGTTGCATTTCGTTACTTTTAGTTATATTCATTTACTTGTCGTTATATTTTAGTTACTGTCCATTATAATTAGTTACTGTTCATTATATTAAGTTACTTTTGATTACGTTTAGTTAATTATTAGTTACGTATAGTTTCATTCAGTTACATTTATTTTAAGCGTGTTTAATTACATCTAATTATGTTACATTTAGTCAGATCTAATTACTTTTAGTTCCATTTAGTTATTTTAGTTACCTTTATTCACCTTTAATTACATCTACTTTACATTTAATCGCATTACATTTAGACATTTTTCAGTTATATTTATTTACATTTAATTACATCTAGTTATGCTTATGTTAACTATATTTATATCTAATTACATATTGTTACTTTACTTATATTTTAGTTACTGTTTATTATATTTAGTTACTTTTCTACACCTATAAAATTTAGTTACTTTTCGTTACATTTGTGGGGTTAGTGGTGTGGATGACCTTCACCCCAATCATATAAAATAGTTTGTTGCTCCCTCCAATGGTTACCCGTTGCTAGGCAACGTTGGTAATGTAACCACTGGTCACAGGACGTCCAAAGGTGAGTTCCGATATCAGAACTGCTAAGGGTTAGTCCTATGTCGGGTTCAGCGGACTGCCGTTAGAAGGCCTATGTCCGTCTTCTATTTCAGGTCCCTTTATCACTTTCTAGTTAATACTTTTCATTTCTATATTTATTTACAAATAATATCATAATAAACGAAACAATTTTTATTTAATGGCAAACAAATTAAATTATCATCAGACATTGAGTTTCTCATTTTATTTGGCTACTCCTTGGGCACGTCTTCGCAACCGCTCGGTTCGACCGGGTCGAGCGTGTGATCTGGGCTTCTTGTTAGCTGATTGGGCTCTTTCTTGGTCGCGATAGGCTAATTGTGCCGGAGCGAATACCAGAGGGTAAGTCACTGCACTTCCCTCCTGGCATGCCGACAAGGCGACCTCCAGTCCTTTGATTTGTGTTCGCTGCGCCTGGTTCAACACTCTTTCCTCTTTCCAGCCCTGTTGTGCGGCAGTGAGGCGCTGGTATAATGATTTCATTTTCTCGGGTTCGGCCCAAGTGGCTTTCAGCTGTGGCATCTCTCGGCTTTGTTGTAGAAGTTGTCGGTGCAGGTGTTGATTTTCTCGTCTGAGTCCTTTCAGCTCTTGGTGCAATATTTTCGTGGCTTTCATTTCTAAAATTACAATACTTAAATGATCAGTCATTTACAATATTGATTCAACTCTATTGCCCCTCTCTCTTAATTAATTTTTCAATGTATTGTCGGCGGAGTCTCATGCGTTTTAGCTGGTTGGTGTTAATACTCTGGTTGGTCCAAGTTTAATAACAAAAAACGTTCTATCTTTTCCTATCATTTATCATCTATAAAATATTTAGAATGTTATTGCAAAAAGAGTAAAAATTTATATCTCATTTCGTTACATTAATTGTCAAAGTAATTACTTGAGAAAGCTAAAAAATAGAATAACCCGTGAGACATAAACATTTATTGAAAAAAACTAAAACATATCGATACAACTCATTCCTGACCGTTAAAATGTTCACTCCTTCGATTGTTGTGCTTGGGATTCCATTGAGGATGTCTGCTCGCATAGGTATGATCGCCGGTTTGACGCGATCCGAGTCGACTTCGAAGTGTTGACTGCACGAGGTTCTCCGGTATCACCATTTTTGTCGGTGCTGTCATCTGCATTAGCCTCGGGTCGTCTAGTTCGAAAGACACTCCATATTCTGGCGGGAATCCATCGGTACTCGGGATAGCACCACTTGCGATATCTCTGTTCACTTGCGCTAGTCGCTGTCGGGCCAACACCGCTTTCCGGTGGTACTTTCTTTCGAGTTCTTCCATCTTCATGGCCGCGTATTCGGCTCGCTGGCGGGCTTCTCGTGCTGGATTGTGGCCCGGCTCGCGCTTAATCGCGATACTTGGCAACTCGATCTCTTCAGCTTGATATTCTGATCTTCTTGGCCAACTGGAGTCTCCGTAAGTGGATAACAGATATCCGTTATCCCACAGAACTTGTCGGTATCGAGCGGCAGAAGCGCTCGGGATCTGTAGAGTCACTCGAGAATTGTCACTCCAATTGCCATGCGGGTCTCTGCGATCTAAACGTGAAAATAATTAATTACCATCATTCTTATCGATGCGCCTGCGTGTGCAAAACATGGACGTTAGTGATTTATGCTATTTTCCTATCGTGCGAAATTACCTGATTTTTCTCCTTCGCTAGGCCTCTGAGTATCATTTCTTGAGATCCGGTCTCGTAAAGAATCTCGAGCTCGAACACGTCCACTATCGGTGCTAGTTGTTAGGTGGTTCATTTACGTGGTATGAAATGTGAGTTTTTACTGGGTTCTTTTATATTCGTAAATTATTTGCGAGGGCGTGGTGGCGTGAATGATCTGTCATTCAATTTATTCGTTTTCGCGGTGGAGTGTTAATATAATTATTTTAGTTATTTATTGTTGATTATTTGATGCTGTTCATTATTTATTTTGTTTAGTTCGGCGGTAAAAGTTCATTTCTATTGATCGTTTCATCTTCCTTGGTTATGATAAGTTGATTTGATCATCGTCATCGACTTGTCATTTGTGTCAGATTTTTGGTGATTTATTCCGCGGTAATCTCGGACTATGACCTATTCGTAGTTTATTTGGCGCATGAACAAACAATTTGATCTGTATTGGGTCTATGTATCAATGTGCATTTAATCACGATTTTCACTTGTCGATTGGAATTTTGGTGCTTATCATTCGAATTACTATTCTCATTCGACGACGATGTACCCAAGAAAACACTACAAGTCGCTCTGGACTATTGTCATTACTGAAAGAAGATTTAATTGTACAGGCTGGTTAGGGAGAAACTGCTGGGCGGAATACTTGATGACCGCTATTCAATGAAGAGGATATTATGGCTAGGAAAGGGTCTAAATCTTCATTTGGATTTTTAGTTGGGACATGTTATTGCACTATGGTTTGTTCTCTTGGTTGGAACTTCTGATTTTATCGCTTTCATTAATTTCAGGGTGTTCCTAATTTTATTCGATTTCAAAGATTCAATATCATTCGTGGCAAGTCTGTGTTATTCGAATCCCTTCACGAAAACTGAGTTCTTATGTTTACATCTACGCATCATTTGTGATATTTTGTTATCTTGTTCTATTATCATTGTGTACAACTATTAATTGATTTATTCATGTGCGGTTCATATGATTTTTTGGTCGATTTGTATTGGTTATTCGTAACATAATAAATTTCATTATCCTTGGCTTCATGAATCGTATATTTATCTTTCAATTCGTGGAAAAGGTTCATCGCAAATTGTTAGTTTGGTTTATCATTTGTCAATGTCTAATGCCTTAATTTTTATTACTGTTATGAAATTTTAGCGGGTCTATATCCTATCGTAATTTTCTCGGAATCAGTTATTTCGACTCTGTCGTTTACTATTTCGTTTCTTTACTCCATTTGCTCTGGCTTCGTACTCATAAGTCATTCACTAATTTAGATTAGATCCGAGGATACTTTAAATCATTAATACTTATTAAATTTTTCTTGATTTTTATTACGTGAGTATTTAATTTTGGATCATTTATTTAAGTGATTATTATCTCCTGGTTACGTTGCAAAAGTCTTCTCGTATGAATGTTCTGGTCACAAATTTAGTTATTATTTCATAATTTTAATTTGAATAATTTATTTACGTCACATCTAGTTTAATATTAGGGATTCAATTACTTTAAATTAACTTAGTTTAATTTCCATTTAGTTATTAAATTTATCTGCATCGCATCAGTTTCAAGTCCCCACTACCCGAGCCTTAATTTTTGTCCTAAGGTTCTTGTGTTCATATTAGATTTTCGAGTGCCCACTGGACTACTCGGTGTTATCATTTTAGCCGATGTGTAATTAAATATTTAGGTCGATTTTACGGGAGATGGGTGAAAGAGATCTAGCCAAAAGTCTAGCTCTCAATCTTCCCACTGCCCCTATACGGTAGAATATTTACGTTCGAGATCCGTCGTTACGCACGACAGGGCTCTCACGGGCACACACTGTAGGCGGAGAAACCGCACTTACACAGTGTGACTAGTTGTGTTATGATTTTACTTTCTTGTGTGATGTGTGGCTGTGGGCCAGAAAAATTTCGACTCATCAAACTGAAGATTCATTTTTTCATAAATACATATATTTGTTGAAACAATTTCATCATGGTTCGTTCATAGTTCATACATATCAACATACGACAAAAGGTCCTCACACATACGATCAAGTAGAGCTTACATTAAGATACTTGATTCGCAGAATGAAAACAGTTATCGAGAGTTGCTCCTTTGAATTGGTCTGACAAAAGTAATTTGTTCACTGAGTGAAAAGTAATTTTTTCATTAAAACTTTGTGAAAATGGATTGGTATTTATACCTGTTCTGTGACCCTAACCTTGCGTGTTATTTTTTATGCGTTAAAACAAAATTTGACCTTGCAATTATGTGTCTAATTAATTTCTAATTTATTATTATTTTTTGATTTCTTTTACAATTTACTCATTTATTTTTTAATTTCAATCATTTCTGATTAAAATTATTTTATTTTTGTTCGCTTTATTCATGAACTCTTTTAATTTTTTTGTAAATTGTCACTTTTTCGGTCAAATCTTTTGTTATCATGTTATTTCTATGTCAACTCGTGCGTATCTTGGTGCGTTTGTTAATATTTTAATTTAATTTTATGTTTTCTATTTTATATGTTAAATTATGTGTTTTTCTCGCATTTTTAGGTGTTTATTATATGTTTAAGGGTCCGATTTTGAAATGTGCGTGTTATATTTGCGTGCTGTTTCCGATCCATTTAAACAAAAGCTTGTACTGGCCCAACATAAAACACTCGGGGGCCCATAAAATTGCGTCCCGCAATGTCATAAGTATAAATCCTACTTTTATACATTCAATTGGGTCTACGAGCTGTCTGGTCGTGACCTCAATACCCACATACATAAAAAGTTTCTACGGTATGCATAATTTTCAAGATACAGATGGACTTATAGTCCGACTACTATATATAAAAATCGAATTGAAGTCAAATCAGTTTCAGTTTTTTTTGTTACGTTAGTACACAATTATTCAGTGATTATCAAATTTAGTCTCAAATGAATCGCGAGTGTCTTTGATGATGGCGTTGGTTTCTGCTTCTAAGTGATATTCTTCTCTTGTTGGCTTGGATTGGCTTGGCTTATTTATCGATATATACGAGAGTCTTTCTATTTCTTGGCTTCTTTTGGGATTACGCATTTGACTGGTTAATTCTTGGGTTTTCTGAGTTGAGGTGTTCTGTCTTGGTTGATTGATTATTCTCAGGCAGGTTATAAGACAACATATCAATGACATAATGTTTAGGATTAGACTGATCATTACGATTTGAATTTGTGGTGTCGTTAGGCTTGATTCGTATACTTGTTGAGATTTATTTGGTGACTGTCTTTTGATTGAACGGACATCTCTTAGGATTTCTTGCATTTGCTTATTTTCTGGATTCGTTTCAGTGATCTTTTGGATTTTTCTGATTATAGTATCTAGGATTTTCCTCATACTCAGGTTTTCGTGTTCTATTTCAGATCTCTCGTTCTTTTTATCTAATAAGGTTTGTATCATTTGTCTCATACTTTGTCTCCATTTGTCGTTGGCATCTTTGCTTTCTTTTATTGGGCATTGATCACATTGTAGGGTTAATTGTTTGCATTCTTCGCTCTTTGGGTTTTCACATATTTCCTTGTAGCTTGCACACGTACTATCTTCTTTTCGGAATGGGTGAGATTTTCCGCATGTATCTAAGGGGTTTTCGGTTACACATAGCTTTATTGTTACCATCATCATCATATACAGTTTCTTTATATTTGCTTCAGTTCTCATTCTATTATACATTGGTTACTTGAAGATTATTTACATGTTTTGTCTATATACAGTAGATTTGCGCTTTATTTAGGATCTCGTTATTCTCCCTGCTCACCCGGTGGTGAGTGCATTATACATTCCTCTTTCGCCCTTGCTTCGGAGAATCTCATTATCAATATTTGTGTCTTTACTAATCGTTCTGTCAGTTTTGGAAGCTCTTCTAGTTGTTCTTTGTTTTTATTGAGTATCTTTTGTTGGTGGTTTAGTTGAACTCTTAGGTTTCTCTCAGTCTTCTGTTTTCTCTCGAGTTTATATTTGTAGCTCATTTTTCTAGTTTACTGTTTCTTGGTTTTCTGTTTTTGTTTCTGTAACTTTCCTTTTAACATTTCGGTTTCCTCTTGGGCTTGTTGGTGGTTCTGTTTAATTTCCCTTGCTTTGTTGCAGGTTTCTTCCAACTGGATTAGGTATTGTTGTTCGCTTTTCTGCTTTTTCTCAATCTTTCTGCTTCCGTTTTCCAATAATCTTCGAGAATTACTTGGGTTTTTATTCTCGCTAACTCTCGCTTTAGGTATTCATTTTCTTTCCTTTTCTCATTTACGTTTCTCCTTTCATTTGTTAGTTCTCGTTTTACGGTATTTACGGTTTGTCTTGCCTGGATCAGGTGTTGTCTTAACTTCTCCGCTACTCTTTCTCGCTCATCTACTGTTTCTCTCCACTCTTTTCTTTCCTTTCTCCACTTTTTACTGTAATATTCTAGTGGGTCTTGTTCAATTGGCTGTACAATTTGGATAGGGGTTGGTTGATATTTATCATAATCGTTAACGTTGCCTTCTTGATTCATTTGAATTTCTGCTTCGTTTGACTTCATACTAAAGATACATTAATTTAGCTTTTATACGATTTTGTTTTTATTATTTTTATTTTTCTATCTTTATACACTTTTTACAACTTCCTTTTTCTCCTCTATACGTCTGTTTCTTCAGTTTCACCAAATCCCTCATCTGGTTCGGTGGGGACTTGGGTTAACATTTCCGTTGGGTATAATGGCATCAATAAAATTGGTGGTCTGTTTTGCAACGTGACTACTTCTTCTCGCAGCGCGTTTGTAATTTGTATTTCTTCATCTAATAAATAGGTGAGGTAATCTACATTTTCCGTTAGTTCCTCTACTCGCACTTCTAGATGGTGAGTATTCTCTAATGCTTTTAGTTTCTCGATTTCTTTCTTTAGATTTTGTTCGTTTTCCTCGTAGCTTTTCTTTATTATCTCGATCTCTGTTTCTAATCGTCCTCTCAATTGTTCGTTTATCTCGAGCTGGTGTCGTAATTGAATTTCCTTGTATACTACTACGCCTCGATGTCCATTTACATCTTGTTGGGCTTCGGTTAGTTCATTGCATAGTTGTTGATTTTTTCGCTTTTCGTCTGTTAGTTGGTTTTTTATTTCTGTTAATTTCTTGTTTGTTTCTTTAATCTCTCTCTCGTAATCTCTTTCGATCTTTCTGAACCTACTCATTGAACCTTCTCTATATCGTTCTCGAATTTCCATTGTTCGGATTTGGTCGTTATAATCTTCAATTGTTTGTTTTTGTTCTTCGATCTGTTCCCATAGTTCCCAATCTTCATTGTTTAGTAATTTCTTGGGTAGTAATCTCATTTCTCTTTTGATTTCCTCGCATTGTTCTTTCCACTTCTTAGCTTCGTATTTGATCCATTTTTCTTTGGCTTCTGTTTTTATCTGTTGTTCTTGTCTCTGTTTGAGAGTCTTCTCTTGGTCTATTAACATCTCCTTCATTCTGGTTTGTTGCCATACTATTTCGTGATCTTGTTTCTGTATATGTTCCCATTGTTTCGAGTTTTCAATCTTTAACAGTCGGTATTTTCCTCTCCATCTTTTTGCTTGTTCTGTTAGCTGGATTATCATTCTTTCTTGTCTATCGTCTTTTGGTTCTCTTATCTTTCTTGATGGTTTCGGTCCTTGGTTTCTTAGTTTATTGACTTCTATCTTTGCTTTTTCCCACTTTTCTTGGTAGGTTCTTGTTCGATCTTTCTCTTCATCTATTTGTTGCGCGTAGTGTCTTGCGTGAGATTCCCATCTATTTCTTGATCGTTCTTTGTCCTCATGCCATTTGGTTTTCCAATATAGCGCTTGCCTTTTTGCCCATTCCTTGGCTTGTTCCATGCTCGTTCTCTTTGTTCTTTCCACCAAATATTTGGTTCGTATTTGTTCCAATTCCTCTTGGGTTTGGTTTAAGATTTTACAAATTTCCTCTCCTTCTGTTTGCATTTCTGCTTCTTTATCTTTTATTATTTCTTGGAGTTTCTCTATTTCGTTTTGTTGATCTTGTTTGTCTTGTTCTAATGCTTGAATCTCTTTTCTTTGATTTGTGATTCTCGTCTGATTCTGAATAAATTCCTTCATCAGTTCTTCTTCTCGTTCTTTATAAGGTTTCTCTTTCCCTTGTGGGTACACTATTCGTTTTTCCATCTGATTTTCCCACTTTTCTCTCATCATTTTTGTTTTAATCGTTTCTTTCATTAATTCTTCCTCTACTTCTAATAATATCTTTTTTAATTGCATCGTCTTTCGTTGCCATTGTTCGGCTTCTTCTTTTGCCTCTTTTAGCTGATTCTGTAGATTATCTGAAGTTGTTCTGGATTTTCCTTTTTCTGATTCGGTTTCGTTATTTCTTTGTGGTAATATTTCGTTCTGATTCATTGTTGGTTCTAAATATTAACGTTGATTACTTCTTTTCTTTTATACATATCTTTAGGTTTTTCGTTAATTTTTGGTACACTGGTTTTATCTACTGCTACTTTTATTTACATTTTATAACTCCTTTTCTATTTACACGTTTTATACATTGTCTTGTTTCTCTTTACTGATCAGCAAACCGGAATCCCTTGATCCGTCTGCTGATTGGCTTTCTACACACTGGGCATATGTTTACTCTGGATCCACATGCTTCGCAATTAACCATATGTCCACAGGGTGTATATACTATCTCGACGTGTTTCTGCCAACACGTTACACATTGGTGTTGATCTAATATAGCTTCCTTTATTATTGATTTTTCGAGGTTTTCTTTTGGTTTTTCTTGATATCGTTTGATAGCTCTGATTATTGCCTGTGTTGAGTCATACCATTCTAGATTGGTAGTTAATCTTTCGCCTATTATTTTTCTCATTGTTTTTGTGTTCACTCCTGATAATAGCATTAATGTTCTGGTTTTCGGTTGATCTAGTATATCTTCTATTTGCTGGTCCGCGATTGATACTTCTACGCCTTTTGATTCTTTCTCTTCTTTATATATGCATTTTCCTTTGTGTTTCAATTTTCTAACGTTTTGGTCTGGCATTGGTTGTTGATTCTTACATCCTTCGCACATTATTCCTCGTGCCATTTGACAATATCCTTGGCTGGCAAATTCTGCTGCTCTTGGGTTTCCTTTGAAGGTTTTTATCCTTTCTTCGAATGTTCTCTTTATAGTTTCTCCTCCACCTGCTAGTTCGGTTGGGTCCTCAAAATTTCTGATTATCATTATTTTCTTTTTCCCTCCTTTTTCATCTTTATCTATTTCCAATCTTTGGATTCCTTTGAGTCTGTCTGTTGGTTGGTTTCCTACGTTCATGTTTAGTATGAATGGACATCTTGGGAATTTCTCTCGATGTTCATGTTTTGCCGTCTCTCCTTTTCCCCATTGTGCGAGCTGTCCTTTGCAGAAGATGCAAGTAACCTCATCTGGATATTTTGATGTTCCTGTGAAATAAAATCCTTGTGCGGCCATTTCTCTGTTTTGTTGATCGGTGAATACTTTATTATCTTTGAATGTTAAGTATCTCTGTTCCTCATTTTTCAACTTTTCGTTTCTTACTGTCATTACCGAATATATTTTCTTCATGAGTTGTTGAGGTATTCCTTCTACATTGTAGTCTGCGTAATGTGCCACTGCTGCAGTTAATATATTGGTTCTCTCCTCTTCTTCTGGTTTTCTCCGTAGTTTTGACCAAAGTGATTCTGATCCATCTCTTATCTCTACCATTTTCTGTTCACTGTTTCCGCTTGTCATCTAGTTATAAACGTCGTTATTATTTTGAATTTTTAGTTTTCTGATTTTTTCTGATTATTCATATTTTTATCTGGTTTTATTAACTTTTTATTTACATTTTTTTTTTTTTTTTTTTTTTTTTTTACATTTTCTTTCCCTCTTTTACAACGTCTTATCCGGCTTTTCCACTTCCAATTTTATATATAAACTGTCATCTCGTACGAATCCTTCTCCTCTTAATCGCTGTTGTGAGTAGAAGAATGGCGTGCCTACTGCCGTATTCCAGGCAGTTGTTGGTCTTCCCATTTGCGGTTCGTTTCCTGCCCTGATTGGATTGCGATGTTCCTCTCGTCCCATCATTGTTAATATCATATACTGCTTGAAAGGCCATGTTAATAGTTCGTCATATTCTCCTCTTCCTACTCTAACGAAGACACTGATGTGGGTGCCTGTTGCATTTCCATCCCCATTTGGATATAGTCTAATACCTAATTTGTATCCATTCTTCCAACTATACATCGGTGGACTATCTAGGATTCTCTGTGTTCCATCTTTTGCTCTTTGTAATTTCTCCGTGAATCCTGTTATTCTCCATATGAAGGGTGTTGTCGGTAATTTTCTGGCTACTGGGCTGGTTGTTTCGAGTCCTTGTATACTGCTGATTATCTGTTGGATTCTTTCCTCCATTTCTGCCATTTTCTTAGGTGTAGATTCTTTAGTTTTTTCGAAGTTCTGTCTGGACTCTAGTATTTCTCTTATCAAGGCTTTTTGTGAATCTAATTCCGTCCGTAGGTTTTGTACTTCCCATGCGATCGTTCCTATCATTCTCGTTATGATCTCCATATGTTCGATACTGTTGTCCGCCATATGTTTCTGCATTTCCGCGATTGGTAGTTGTGTTTGGCAGTTGAATAGTTCTAAAGGACATTTTTATTGGCCTGTTGGTACATTCGTTCCAATGTGCTTTCAGTTTAACTTTGTCTTTCTTATTGCAGTCGTTAGTACATATCCCTTCGTATGCTTCGCATATTCGTTCTTCTTTTGGGTTTCGATGTTCCTGTTCTATTATTATCCATTTGTCGGTAATTCCACAGAATTCGCATTTTTCGTCTCTCATAATGCACGATTTCTCATGTTCCTCTTCATTCTTTCTTATTATCTTGGCTTGGCATTTCCCGCATGGTATTTCGTCGTATTTGCACTCCTTTATATGATTTTCTATTTCCCTCATGAATCCTTTCCATTCACATTCTTTTAGTTTGCATTGAACTTTTAGGCTGGTTATCTCCTTGTTTGTGGCTTTATCTAGTATTGTAGGATCGTCTTCTCCTTCGAATGTTTCGTCGCATCCGGGGCATTTTATTATTTTTGTTTCTATTAGTTCTATCGTACAATCTGTGCATATTCTACATCCGCATCTCGTCTGTCTTGCTCCGATCAATAGTCCTTTACATCTACAGCATTTCATTCTTTCTTCTAGGTTCTCCAATATTTTAATTCTCTCTTTCATTATCTGTCTCATGGCTTTAGATGGATTTCTCGTTTCCTCTAATTTTGTCGGTGATTGCTTGCATATCTACAATAATTTCTAGTTATTCTACATCTTTGTTTCGTTTGTTTATTCTATTTATTTATACATATTTACACGGTATTCTTTATTTTAATCTTCTGTTGAATCTGGTTCCGGGGTGAATTCGGGCATGGTTGTTATCCATTCGACCCAACTTGCTGGGTCTATACTCTGTTGATTATTTCTTAACCTTCTAATTTCTTCGGCTTGCCATCTAACTTGATTATTCAATTGTTCATTCATTCTTTGAAGTTGCAGTATGGTTCGTTGTTGGTCTTCTATTCTGGCTGCTTGGTGTAAACCTCGGTTTACACTTTCCGTTAGTACCATATGGGTGTTATTCCATTGTGCTTGGGCGTTGTTGGTTATCTGCGTCATTAGTTCGCATTGCTGTCTCCATACTGTTTCTATTCCTTGGTCTTGGTATATTCCTCTATCTAGCTCTATTATTTCAATAGGTACATTTGCGGTTGTTGACTGCTGCATTGTTTCTACGAATGGTGGTATCCTGGCTTGATACTGTCTGTTATCGTTACTCGGGTCCATCTCTTAATTATGATACTTTGTTAATTTACACGCTTTCTCTTTTGACTAGTTATTTATTCTTGGGCTTTTAACTGTATTTATACACTATTATACATAATACTACTACTAATACTATTTAATATTCTACACTATATACAATGTTTCCTTCCGCTTTATACCATCGTCTCCAGGGCTCTATACGTAGTGTCCGTATATCCCCATACTTCTCATTTGTCATTTTATACACATCGAATTCGTTTGACCACTCTTGTGATATCCCTATAATTGGTAGTTCTTTCATCCAGATTCCACTTGTGCTTTGGTTTACGTTTTCTAAGGCTTCGTATTCGTCCGCTTCTTCTGTATTACCTTGTATCTCGATATCGTAATTGAATTTCTCCACTGCTGGCCATAACCTTTTCCTTTTCGGCTTTCGTTTACACTTGTTAGTGGTTCTTGCTAGTTGGATTATTATCAGTATTATTATGACGCTTGCTACTGCGCTTGTTATCCAAATCATTTTGACTACGTAGGTGGTTTCCTCGATTTTTGTTGTCGTTGTTTCTGTTGCGGTGGTTGTTTCTATTATTTGCTGTACCTTTTTCAGTGATTTCTGGAGTTGTAGTACTTCTTGTATTGATAGGTGACTGTCGTCCGTGCCTAATATTTTCTTGGCGTTTATCCTTGGTAGTTCTTTTTTGGTTGCTTTCTTTCTTGGCTGGTTTGTCGAGACTAGTTTTTGTGGTTTTCTTGTTACTGTCTTCCAGAAGATATTTCCTCCTTTTCGTATGTGTACCTCGTATTTTCCGATTTTTCTTTTTGTTGGGATGCGATATTTCTGATCCTTTCCTTCTTGGTACGTCTTGCATTGTATTCGGTTGTTGACTATTCCATTTTTTTTTGCTTCGTATATACAGATTCTTGTGATGGGTTCTTTGTCCCTATTTTCGACTATTACTCTTCTTCCTTTGTTGGGCTTTGTTCTACTTTTACTATTATTTTATTCTCTGGCTCTTGCCGTTTGTATGGGTTTTCCTTTGGAATTATCTTTTCTGTTATACTCTTTTCTTTCAGTGTTCTGATTATTGTACAGGTTATTGTTCTGTTATCTCCTGCACATACGATGTATCTTGTGTCGCCTTTTAGGTTCTCCCATCCGCATTTTTGTCCCTTCTTCATGTTTCCTTCCCAACAATTGGTGACTAAATGTCGTACACATATTTGTTTAATCTTTTTAGTTCCTACGTTTGTCACTCGTAGATTACCTATTCCTGGATCTACTTGAATTTTTATACCTCTGTCTTCCTTTTCCGTATCTTTGCATATGTCTTTTGCGATCCAGCAAGATGATGGATCCTGTGGCTGTATATCTATGGCGCCTGGCTTTCCTATTGATCCAAAATAACAGCTTATACTGGTCTTCTCTGCCATATGAAGGCATATTCCTTGGCTTGTGATTCCCTTGTCGTCTATTGTACGTAACATAAATGATGTCAACTCTCTTTGGGTATCCTTATTGGCTTCCGTCAACTTGATTGATGTGATTAGTATCATTAGTTTCTGTAGTAGGGATGGTCGGTTTTGATTTTCCTTTGATCGTTGTAGGCTTTTATCATGTAGTGGTGTTCTTCGTTTTTGGTTTTCCTCGCTGTTGCTCTTGTTTTCTGTCCTTTTGTTTTCCGTTGGTTTTCTTGCGTGTATTCTTGTTTTGGTATCTGTTGATTTGTCTTGGTAGATTTATTCCATATTCTGGTCTGTTATATCTGGTCCCTTTGTCTTCCCGTCATTATTTATTATTTCATCCGGGGTCCTTCCCTTAAAACATGTCGCCTCGACATTTAATGCTTCGATTATTTCTGTCGTAGACCCTTATTATCCGGCTTTAGGTCATCACATTTCTTTTTATTTCTTGTTTGCTCCTTTGAAATCTTATCTGTTTTCGGTCCACTTGTGTATATAGTTAATAATTTTCTTTCCTGTTCACCGATGTCGCTGTGTGCTTCTAATTGGGGTTGTTGTAAAACTTTAGGTCTTTTCCCCATTTTAACATGCTTATTGTCTTTGGAATGGATAATAGGCATATATTGTCTCTTTAATAGAATGTTTTTTCGAACTATAGAGTGTTTTAAATCAAATACTCTCAATGGTGAATCTCTCGTAGGTGACTTCATTAAACTGGCTGCTGCTTCGTCTTGTTTGGGCGGTCCGAATGGCTTCCAAAGTGTTTGATATTTTCCCACATTTCCCTTTCTATGTATTGTCGCATTGGTTGATGATGAATTTTACCGCCACTTGTTGTTCCTTGATTTAGTGCATATTGCAGTACGTTGTTTTCTCGTTATCTTTTCTTTAAATGTTGATCCGGATTCTCAGTAAATTCTCTCAAAATTTGTTGAGCATCTGCTGCTGCTGCTAACATTAACGGGGTTTGTCCTTCCTCGTTTTTTATGCTGGATGTTTGTCCGCATTCTCCCATGAATGCGATGATATTAATGTTCTTTTGGTCATTATCTGTTGTATACGCAAAGTGTAATGGTAACGTTCCTTCTACGTTCTTCATGTGAATAATCATGCGTACTTTCTTTACTGAGGTTCATTTCCGGTGGACTTCTGGCTCCTTTGGCATACTCTATTGCAATTCTCTCCCTTTATTCTATTATTCTGCATCCATTTTTCCCTTCGGGCCCATTCGGCATTCATTTCTCTCATTACTTGACTATTATAGTCCATCCTTGTCTAACCATTATCTTTTTTTGGTTCCAATGTTTCTTTGGTTCGTCTTGTTGCGGTTCTCCTTCGATTCGCTGGTTGTTCGTTATGGTTTCTGTTTTTCGACTTAACATTAGCCCGTTTATACTTAGTTGCTGAGTTTGTGATCTGGTCGTCATACTCGATTTTTCTGTTTTTGTTATGTTTTGGGTATCCGTTTTACATCTACTTACATTTACGTATATAGGTCTCGTGAGCGGGTTGTTGACTAATTTGACCCGTGCGTTGTTTTCATTAGAATTTCTATGGTCCTTGCCGCTTCTCTGTAATTTCTAGCTACTCTGGATTTTCTCTGGTGTTCGCTATTATTACAGTCTCTACTGAAAGTTATGTCGCGTACATCTCGTTTTTTATATCGGTAATCGCTTGTGCTTTCTTGTTAAATCGAATTTCATCGCCTGCGTGTCTTCCATAACTTCTTGCATTCGTTCTGTTAAAATCTCTGTTACGTAGTCGTCAATTTCCCATATATTGGCGGATATGCGGTTGGTATCCAAATCAATCGGCATGTTGCATTCTCTGCCGTACATTAGTTGAAAGGACTCATTTATGTTGCTGAGTGTATTGACAATTCGATAGCGCCATGAGGGCATAGGTTTAGTATTATTATCCCAGTCTTTTTCTGATGCTTGCTCACGTAATTGGAATCATTTCTATTAGAATCCCGTTGAATCTCTCCGTTGTCCGTTGGGTTTTGTGGGTGATATGCGCGAAGTCCTTGTTTTTCGAATCGAAAATAATTTGTTACTTCCCTATTATTTCGCTCATGAAATTTGGTTCCTTGGCTCGGTTAGGATCTGTTTGGCGTTCCATACCTACAAACATATTTCTTCTACTAGTATCTTGCAACTGTTCGGCTTTCTGACTGGGATTGCGAATGCTTATTTCCGAATTGGTAGAAATCAGTTTATTACTATATATGATGTTTCCATTGTTTGGTTTCTGGTAAAAGGTCCTACTACGTTCCGATTGCGATCATTGTAATTGGTTCTGGCGATGGCCAATTGGTTTGTAGTGGTGCCTTCAGTTTACTTCCTGTGTTTTCTGGTTGCGCATGTTAAACAGTTCTCTTAATGCATTCTTTCACACATCTTCTCCAAATATTTGGCCAGTAAATGATTTCTGAACGTAGTCTTGCTCCGTCCTTTCGCGGACATAGGTCCTCCTAGTTTCCCGTCCGTGATATTGCATTAATACTTCTTTTCGTCTGCTTCCGGTAAGCACATAAGTCGTTTTTCGCCATCCATCAGTAGTAGCCATCCCTTTTCTAGGTATACATATGTTTTATGTTCTGCCATATGCTCTTAATCTAAACATTGTTGTCGGAAGATTCAATGGTCGTTGCTCTCTAAAAATTCAATTATCTCTCTTGAGTTCCTCATCCTCTTCTGTTCATTCTCAATTCGTGAAAATCCGATATCTTCTGCGATCTATCATACAGATTCGTCTTACGTCTGGTCCATTAATTCTTCAAACATGAATCTTGACATACAGTCGCGTTCGTCGTTAAGCTATTCCTGCCCTTGATTTAATATACGGTGAATATTCTTGGCCGAGTTGCAGTGGCCCCATCTCATTAACGACTAGAGGCTTCTTTAAATGCTGGCCCCTAAACCATACTAGTGGTTGGTGATCTGTGGTAATTATATATCTCGGTGACCGCCATAATAAAATTTTAAAGTGTTTAATTGCTTTGGATTATAGCCCAATGCCTCTCCTTCTGTTACCGAATAGTTCTCTCATGCTTCTTGAATGTCCTACTGTAGTATCCTGATAACTCGTTCTCCGTTTCCTTCATGCCCATTGCCTAGGAATAGCTCCCTGATGTCGTACCGCTTGCATCGGGTTGCTAAAAAGAACGGCTCTTGAAGTCTGGGTGCACTAGTATTGTGCTGATATAATTGTCTCTGAGTGTTTCGAAATGCCCTGTCTGTTGTTCCTTTTCCAATTGAAATGGGGATCCTTTCTTTGTTAGTTCTTGTATTGGTTTGCGAGGTGCAGTAGTTTTTTGAATGAACTGTTCGCGTAATATCCGCATAAACTAAGAATTCTTGTACTTGCGTGAGGTTTTTGGTATTGGGCAGTCCTTTACTTTTTCCGATTTTCACCTTGATCTGGTTCCTTGCCCTTTGGCCGATACTATGTGTCCTAGAAAGGTGACTTTCTCTTTGCCCAAATCGCATTCGAGGGTTTTCAGTTTTAGTTTCCATTGTCGCAGTCGAATGAATACGTTCCGTATATCCTTTTGAGAATGTTGTTGCGAAAGTGCTGGAATAGATCAATAAATCGTCCATGTATACCATACATTGCTAATGCCATGTGTCACGAATTTCATTGCACCTCTGAAAGAAGCTGGTGCGTTGGTAATCCAAAGGCATTTTCTTGAATTGGTATAAGTTTTTCTATTGTAACGGCCAGTTTTCTCTCGATCTTCTTCTTAACTTTTATCTGCCAATTATCCACTTTTTAAGTCAACGATGTAATTAGGCGCTCCGTGTAATGTTGTAGCATTCGTTTATATCCGGCCAGTGGTATGAATCTCTTTCGTTCTAGCATTGAGTCAGTCGATAGTCTAATACAGAATCCTGGGTTCCATCCCTTTTCTTTACCATCACTACTGGAATGCCATGTGAAGCAACTCGGGTTCAATACTCCCTGCCGTCTAGCATCTTTGCTTCTTTTCTGCGACAGATTTCTGAAGCTCTGCTAGTCGAATATGGTCGTAACGTTTATCGCGTATGCATCCATTAGTGGTATTGTATGTGTCGTGTTTACGGTTCGCTTGTTGCCTAGATCTGGATCAGATGCTGCGAAATAATCTTTGAATTGCCCATATAAACAGTTTTTGTAGTTGTCCTTTCTTTCTCATTAACAATTTGCTATCGATTACCCATAATCTTCATACTCTTTTTCCTTCGTTTTTCGTCGTTGGCAGTTCGATATCCATCATTGGAGTTATTTCCCTAATCTTTCATTCTCTGGATTAGTTTTATCTCTTCAATCGAAATTGGTGATGTTAATTGGGATTTCGCTATTGTCGTTATAAACTATTTCTCTGGCTAGTGGTAGTTCTCTCTTTTCTCAGAATTTGTGGTTAGGTCAACGATCATTTTCGCGCTTCTGTCCTTCGGTTTACTTTTCGTAGCAAATTCAATTTGGGGTACGCCGGTACTATTATCTTTTCTGAGCATGCTCACTTCCGTTTAATGGCGCATATCCTCCGGTTTTGTCTCTTAGTTCCATGATCCTAAGATCGATTATATTATCTTTTTAATATTCCGGCAGATAAGGTCTGTTCCGAATTATATCAATTCTGGCTTAGTTTTCTGATGACTGCTAGGTAAGTGCTGATTGTTCCGTTCTAGATATTTCTATTATTGACAAAATTTTTCCCTATGACCGATACAGATTCCTTACTGCAGGTTATTACATGCCATATTTGTTTCTTCGATGCAATGGCCATAATTTTCCCTGGAATTTGTCCCATTGTCCGTTATTGCCGAAATGTTTGCTCCCCGGTCAATATATGCCTTTGTATTCTCGATCCGAGTTTATGTCCTTTATTGTATCGTAACGTCTGGGTCCTGCTGGTGTTTCGTAGGCATAGCTAGTTGTTCGTGTTTCTACATGCTGATCTAACGCTTTTCGATTCTTCGGCTAGTTTTTGGTATAAGTCGCCCCAAATTTGGTTCGTATGGTTGGTATATCTACGTAGCGTTGTTTGGCTTTGGTATATGGTAAGTTCTCTCGACTGTACTCGTTTGATTTTCAGCATTCGTATACTGGTGGTGGGATGATTGTAATGTATCTGTTTAAGTTTTATTTTTCTGATTCTCCCCCAATTGTGGTTTTCCTTGTGTTAGCATCTGCGTTCCTCCTTGATTGTCATCGGTTATCACTATTATCGCTACGCCGTTTTAAAGTCTAGCCATGCGTCTCCAATTGCTGTTTTCTGTCGTTTTTTATTCTAGTTCTTTTCCAGGCTTCCAGTCTCATTATGCTTGAATTTTTCGTCCAACTCTTCGTCGGTGCCTTCATTCTGGTCAAGAATTTCATATTAATCTCTTATCTTATGAATATCTTTCGAATGTCCATGTAGTACCATTGTCTTCGCTAAGAAAGGTAAGAATCCTATTGCCATTTTCCAATTTATTTTCCTTTATCTTTTGTATATGCAAAGCATGCTAACCATTGTTGCCGTTAGAATCAACTCTCACATTTGAAATAATCAGTATACATCCCAGACCTGCGCTTATCATTGTCCGAATATTGAATCTCCCACATGGCTTTCATCATATTTTTTTGGTTGCATGTTGGAAATGGTCTGGTGATAATAGAATTCATAAGTGTCGTTTTCCCCGTAGTTATTTCCTCTGTTACGTACGATATTGATAGTATTGCCGTGTCTTGTGCTGGAAATAGTAAATGTTCTCGAGCACGTTCTTAGGTCTTGTTTGATAAATTCCACTTCGTGATATGTCTACCGGTTTAAATTCCGCTTCACTTGCTAGTTCCGTGAGTCCAAATATCTTTTGGTGGGCGCTTACTATCACTCGGTTGGAACTGTAACCAACTTCCGGTCTTCCTGGTTCGGATCGAAAATAATGGTCCGTATGCGTATTACTGCAGTCCTGAACATGTTCGGTTACGAATTTAAGTTGGGGTTTA
>CM039679.1:2577093-2603839 GCA_022537955.1 Schmidtea mediterranea | reverse complement strand
CATTTCCGGCATTAGGTATTTGTCGTATTTGCACTCCTTTATATGATTTTTCTATTCCTCATGAATCAACTTTCCATTCAAACATTCTTTTAGTTTGCATTGAACTTTTAGGGGTTATCTCCTTGTTTGTGGCTTTATCTAGTATTAGTAGGATCGTCTTCTCCCTTCCGAATGTTTTACGTCGCATCCGGGGCATTTTATTATTTTTGTTTTCTATTAGTTTATCGTACAATCTTGCATATTCTACATTCCGCATCTCGTCTGTCTTGCTCCGATCATAGTCCTTTACATCTACAGCATTCATCTTTCTTCTAGGTCTCAATATTTTAATTCTCTCTTCTTATCTGTCTCATGGCTTTAGATGATTCTTCGTTTCCTCTAATTTTTGTCGGTGATTCTTGCATTATCTACAAATAATTTCTAAGTTATTCTCATCTTTGTTTCGTTTGTTTTCTATTTATTATACATATTTACACGGTATTCTTTTATTTTAATCTTCGTTTGGAATCTGGTTCCGGGGTGAACTTCGGGCATGGTTGTTATCCATTCGACCCAAACTTGCTGGGTTCTATACCTGTTGATTATTCTTAATCCTTCTATTTCTTCGGCTTGCATCTAACTTGGATTATTCCAATTGTTCATTCATTCTTTTGAGTTGCAGTATGGTTCGTTGTTGTCTTCTTCTGGCTGCTTGTGTTACCCTCGTGTTTACCACTTTCCGTTAGTACCATATGTGTTATTCCATGGTGTTGGGCGTGTTGGTTATCTGCGTCATTAGTTCGCATTGCTGCTCTCCATATGTTTCTATTCCTTTGGTCTTGGTATTATTCCTCTATCTAGTCTATTATTTCAATGAGTACATTGCGGTTGTTGACTGCCGCATTGTTTCTACGAATGGTGGTATCCTGGCTTGATACTGTCTGTTATCGTTACTCGGGTCCCATCTCTTAATTATGATACTTTGTTATTTACACGCTTTCTCTTTTGACTAGTTATTTATTTCTTGGCGGCTTTTAACTGTTATTTATACCTATTACTCATAATACTACTCTTAATACTATTAATATTCTACAACTAATATCAATGTTCTTCCTTTATACCTTCGTCTTCCAGGGCTCTATACGTTAGTGCCGTTATCCATTACTTCGCATTTGTCATTTTATTAACATCGGAATTCGTTTGACCATCTTGTGATTATCCCTATTATTGTAGTCTTTTCATCCAGATTCCACTTGTGCTTTGTTTACGTTTTTCTAAGGCTTCGTATTCGTCCGCTTTCTTCTGTATTACCTTGTATCTCGATATCGTAATTGAATTTCTCCACTAGCTGGCCATAAACCTTTTCCTTTCGGCTTTCGTTTACACTTGTAGTGGTTCTCTAGTTGGATTATTATCAGTATTATTATGACGCTTGCTACTGCGCTTGTTATCCAAATCATTTTGACTTACGTAGGTGGTTTCCTCGATTTTTGTTGTTCGTTGTTGTCTTTGCGCGTGGTTGTTTCTATTATTGCTGTTACTTTTTAGTGATTTTTGGAGTTGTTAAGTACTTCTTGTATTGTAGGTGACTGTCGTCCGTGCCTAATATTTTCTTGGCGTTATATCCTTAGGTAGTTCTTTTTTGGTTGCTTTTCTTTCTTGGCTGGTTTGTCGAGACTAGTTGTGTTTTCTTGTTACTGTCTTCCAGAGATATTTCCTCCTTTTCGTATGTTTTACCTCGTATTTTCCGATTTTTTCTTTTTGTTGCGGATGCGATTTTCTGATCCTTTCCTTCTTGGTACGTCTTGCATGTATTCGTTGTTGACTATTCCATTTTTTTGTTCGTATATACATGATTCTGTGATGGGTTTCTTTTCCCATTTTCGCTATTATCTCTTTTCCTTTGTTGGGCTTTGTTCTACTTTTACTATTATTTTATTCTTCTGTGCTCTTGCCGTTTGGTATGGGTTTTCCTTGGAATTATCTTTTCTTTATACTCTTTTTCTTTCAGTGTTCTGATTTATGGTACAGGGTTTATGTTCTGTTATCTCCTGCCACATACGATGTATTTGTGTCAGCCTTTTAGGTTCTTCCCATCCGCATTTTTGTCCCTTCTTCATGTTTCTTCCCAACAATTGGTGGACTAATGTCGTACACATATTTGGTTTTAATCTTTTTAGTTCTCCTTACGTTTGTCACTCGTAGATTACCTATCCTGGATCTTACTTGAATTTTTATACTCTGTCTTCCTTTTCCGTATCTTTGCATATGTTCTTTTGCGATCCAGCAGATGATGGGGATCCTGTGGCTGTATATCCTATTGGCCGGCCTGGCATTTTCCTATTGATCCAAAAGTAACAGCTTATACTGGTCATTCTCTGCCATATGAAGGATATTCCTTTGGCTGTGATTCCCTTGTCGTCTATTGCTACGTAAACATAAATGATGTAACTCTCTTTTTGGGTATCCTTATGGCTTCCGTCACACTTGATTGATGTGATTAGTTCATTAGTTTCTTGTAGTTTAGGATGGGTTTTCGGGGTTTTTTTTTTGGATTTTTTCCCTTTGATCGTTGTAGCTTTTTTATCAATGTAGTGGTGTTTCTTCGTTTTTGGTTTTTCCTCGCTGTTGCTCTTGTTTCTGTTCTTTTCTGTTTTCTGTTTTCTTGCGGTATTCTTGTTTGGTTATCTTGTTGATTTGTCTGCGTAGTTTATTCATATCTGGTCTGTTATTCTGGTTCCTCTTTGTCTCGTCATTTTTCTTTGTTTCATCCGGGGTCTTCTTTTAAAATGTCGTCCTTCGACATTTAATTGCTTTCGATTATTTCTTCGTTAGACCCTTATATCCTGGCTTTTTAGGGTCATCCATTTCTTTTATTTCTTGTTTGCTTCCTTTGAATCTTATCTGTTTTCGGTGCCACTTGTGTATTATAGTTAATAATTGTTCTTTTCCTGTCACCGATTCGCGTTGCTTCTAATGGGTTGTTGGGTAACTTTAGTTCTTTCCCATTTTAACATTGCTTTTATTGTTCTTTGGAATTGGATAATTAGGATATATTGTCTCTTTTAATAGATGTTTCTATTTCGAACTATATGGTTTTAAATCAAATACTCTCAAATTGGGTGAATATCTCGGTAGGTGTACTTCATTAAACTGGCTGCTGCTTCGTCTTGTTTGGCGTCGATGGCCTCCCAAAGTGTTGGATATTTTTTCCCATTTCATTTTCCCTTTCTATTATTGATCGCATTGTTGATGATGATTTTACCGCCTTGTTTTGTCTTTGATTTTAGTGCATATTGCAGTACGTTGTTTTCTCCGTTATCTTTTTCTGTAAATGTTGATCCGGTTCTCAGTATATTCTCTCAAATGGTTGTTGGAAGGCATCTGTGCATTGCTGCTAACATTAACGGGGTTTGTCCTTCCTCGTTTTTTATGCTGGATGTTTGTGCCGCATTCTACCATGAATCGGATGATATCTAATGTTCTTTGGTATTTATCTTTGTACCGCAAAGTGTAATGGTACGTTTCCTTCTACGTTTCTGTCCATGGTGATTATCATCGGTATCTTTTCTTTTTTGAGGTTCATTTCCGTGACTTTCTGGCTCCTTTTGGCATTACTCTATTGCAATCTCTCCGCTTATTTATTATTCTCATCCCAATCCTTTCCCTTCGGGCCCATTCTGGCATATTTCTTCTCATTACTTTGAACTATATGTCCTTCTTGTCTACATTATCTTTTGTGGGTCCAATGTTGTCTTTTGGCTTCGTCTTGTTGCGGTTCTCCTTCGCTTCGCTGGTTGTTTGTTATGGTTTTGTTTTCCGACTTTAACATTAGCCCGTTTATACTTAGTTGCTGAGTTTGTGATCTGGTCTTCATACTTCGATTTTCTGGTTCTTGGTTATTGTTTTGCGTATCGTTTTACACTACTTACAATTACGTATTTAAGATCTCGTGAGCGCGGTTTGTTGACTTAATTTGACCGGCGTTGTATTTACGTACATATTTCATATGGTCCTTTGCCGCTTCTCTTAACCTTTCTAGTCTACTCCTGGATATTTCTGGTGTTGCTATTATTACCCATCTCCTTACTTTGGAAGTATGTCGCGTACATCTCTTTTTATCGTGTAATTCCTTGTAGCTTTCTTGGTTTAATCGATTATTCATGCTGCGGTCTTCGCATACTTCTTGCATTCGTTCTTTAAATCCTGTTACGTAGTCGTCAATTTCCATATATTGCGATTTGCGGTTGGTATTCCAAATTCAATCGGCATTTGATTCTCTGCCGTTACATTAGTTGAAAGGCTTCATTTTGTTGCTGAGTTGTATTGGACATCGATACGCATGAGGCATAGGTTTATATATTTATCCCAGTCTTCTGATGCTTGCTCACGTTAATTGGAACATCATTTCTATTAGATCCGTTGAATCTTCCGTTTGTCCCGTTGGTTTGTGGGGTGATATGGCGAAGTCCTTAGTTTCGCATTCTGAAAAAATTTGTTACTTTCCTCTATTATTTCGCTCATGAAAATTTGTTCCTTGTCGGTTGGATCGCTTTTGGGTTCCATACCTACAACAATCTTCTACTAGTATTTCTTGCAACTGTTCTGGCTTTTTGATCTGCGGGATTGCGAATTGCTTCCGGGAATTTGGTAAGATAATTTAGTTATTACTAATATATAGATGTTTCCATTGTTGTTTCTGGTAAAGGTCCTACTACTTCCATTGCGTCATTTGTCATTAGGTTCTGGCGGGATTGGCATTTGGTTTTAGTTGGTGCCTTCAGTTTTACTTCCTGTGCTTTTTTCTGGTTTGCGCAGTTAAACAGGTTCTTTATCCATTTCTTATCACATCTTCTCCAATTATTTGGCCGGAGTAATATTTCTGACGTAGTCTTGCTTCCGTCCTTTTCGCGACATATGTCTCCTAGTTTCCCGTCGTGATATTGCATTAATACTTCTTATCGTCTGCTTTCCCGGTAAGCACAGTAAGTCGTTTTTCGCCATCCATCATAGTAGCATCCCTTTTCTAGGGTATACCTATTGTTTATGTTTCTCCATATGCTCTTTTATCTACATTGTTGTCGAAGATTTTCTGTCGGTTGCTCTTCTAAATTCAATTATCGTCTTAGTTCATCATCCTCTTTCTGTTCATTTCTTCAATTTCGTGAAATCGATATCTTCTGCGATTATCATACAGATTGTTTACGTCCCTGGTCCATTAATTCTTCAAACATGATCTTGACATACAAGTCTGCGTTTCGCGTTAGCTTTCCTGCCTTGAATTTAATAGTGACGGTTGAAATATTCTTGCAGTTGCATGCCCATTCTCATTAATCGACTAGAGGCTTCTTTATGCTGGCCCTAACCATACTAGGGTTGGTATCTGTTGGTAATATATATCTCGTGACCCCTATAATAAAATATTTAAAGTGTTATTGCTTGGATTATAGCCAATGCCTCTCTTTCTGTTACCGATAGTTCTTCATTGCTTCTTGAATGGTCCTACTGTAGGTATCCGATACTCTTCTCGTTTTCTCTTCCATCCATGTCCTAGGACTGCTCCTGATGCGTATCCGCTTGCATCGTTGCTGAATAAGAACGGCTTCTTGAAGTCTGGTGCACTAGTATTGGTGCTGATTTAGTCTCTGAGTGGTTTCGAATTGCTGTCTGTTTCCTTTTCTAAATGTTTATACCATGTGAATGGTATTCTTTCTTGGTTTGTGCTGTTATGTGGTTTTGCGATGTTGCATATTTTGATTGAACTTTCGGTAATATCCGGCATAAGCCTAAGAATTCTTGTACTGGCGTGACGGTTTTTGGTATAGGGCAGTCCTTTATTTTTCGATGTTCCTTGGATCTGGTTCTTGGCCCTTGTGCCGATTACTATGTGTCTAGAAGGTGACTTTCTCTTTGGCCCATTCGCATTTCGAGGTTTCAGTTTTTAGTTTCCATTGTCGCAGTCGAATGAATACGTTTCGTATATCCTTGAGATGTTTGTTCGAAAGTGCTGGAATGATCAATAAATCGTCAATGGTATACCATACATTGCTTTAATCCATTGTGTCAGACGAAATTCATGCACCTCTTGAAAGGAACGTGGTGCGTTGGTTATCCAAAAGGCATTTTCTTGAATTGGTATAAGTCTTTTCCTATTGGTAAAACGCAGTTTTCTCTGAATCTTCTTCTTTAACTTTTTATTCTGCCAATATCCCACTTTTAAGTCTACGATGTAAAGTAGGCTTGCTCCGGTTGTTAATGTTTTAGCATTTCGTTTATACGCAGTGAGGTATGTATCTCTTTTCGTTACTGCATTGAGTCGTCGATTATCTATACAGGGAATCTTGGTTCCATCCTTTTTCTTTACCATCACTACTGGGAATTGCCATGGTGAGCAACTCGGTTCAATTACTCCTTGCGTCTAGCATCTTTTGGCACTTCTTTTTCTGCGACAGATTTCTGAGCCAGCTTCGTAGTCGATATGGTGTAACGTTATTCGGCGTATCATCCATTAGTAGGTATTGTATGTTGTGTTACGTCGCTTGTGCCTAGATCTGGATCAGATTTGCTGCGAATATATCTTTGAATTCCATTACAGTTTTTGTAGTTGTCCTTTTTTTTCTCATTTAACAATTTGCTATCGATTACCCATAACTTCTCATCCTCTTTTCCTTCGGTTTTCGTCGTTGCAGTTTCGATATCCTCATTGGGAGTTAATTTCCCTAATCCTTTTCATTCTCATGGAATATTTTATATCTTCTTCATCGAAACTTGGTTGATGTTAATTGGATTTCGCTATTGTCGTTTATATATACTATTCTCTGGCTAGTGGTAATTCTCTCTTTCTCGAATTTGTGGTTTAGGTTTCAAAAGATCATTTCGACCTTTGGTCTCTTCGTTTACTTTTACGTAGCAAATCATTGGGTACGTTTGTACTATTATCTTTTCTGAGCATCTCACTTCCATTATCGGGGCAATATCCTTCCGGTTTTGTCTCTTATTCCCATTGATTCTAGATCGATTTTATTATTCTTTTAATAGTTCCGCATAATAGGTCTGTTCCATTTATTACATCTTGCGCTTAGTTTCTGATGACTGCGTAGGTAGTGCTGATTTTTACGGTTCTTGTATTCTATTATGACAAAAATTTTTCTTATGACTATACATGATTCCTTACTGCAGGTTCTATTTACATCCAATATTTGTTTCTTCGATGCATGGCCATAATTTTCCTGGAATTTTGGTCCATCTTTATTGCCCGAATGTTTGCTCCCCGTGTCAATCATTGCCTTTATTCGATTCCGTTTAATGTTCTATTGGGTTCGTTAACGTTTGGTTCCTGCTGGTGTTCGTAGGCATAGCTATTGTTTGCGTGTTTCTACATCTTATCTACGCTTTTCGATCGTCGGCTCAGTTTGGGTATAGTTCTGCACAATTTCGTTCGTATGGTGTTGGGTATATGCTACGTACGTTGTTGGCTTTGTATTGTATGTTTCTCTCGACTGGTTTCGTTGATTTTTCAAGCCATTCGTATACTGGTTGTGTTGGATGATTGTATTGTTCGTTTAGTTTTATTTTCTGATTCTCCCATTGTTGGGTTTTCCTTTGTGTTTAGCATCTGCGTTCCTCTTGATTTGTCATCGTTATCACTATATCGCTACGTCGTTTTTAAAGTCTAGCCATCGTCTGCAATTGCTTGTTTTCTGTTTTTTTATTTCTTAGTTCTTTCGGCTTCCAGTCTCATTATTTGCTTTGAATTTTCGTCCAACTTCTTCGTCGGTGCCTTCATTCTGCGTCAAAATTCCTATTAATTCTCTTTTATCTTATAATATTCTTTTCGAATGTCCATGATAGATTACCATTGTCTTCGCTAAGAAGCGTAGAATCCTATTGCCATTTTCCAATTTTTTCCTTTCCTTTTGTATATGTCAAAGCATTGCTAACATTTGCGTTAGATCACTCTCACAATTGAAATAATCAGATATATCCCTAATATCCCTGCCATCATTTGTCCGAATATTTAAGGAATCTTTCCCACATTGGCTTTTCATTCATTATTTTTGGTTGCATGTTGGAAATGGTTCGGTGATAATAGTAATTCATAGTTCGGTTTTTCCCCGTAGTTACTTCCTCCTGTTATCGTACGGATATTTGATAGTATTGCCTGTCTTTGTGCTGGAAATTAGTATGTCTCGAGCACGTTCTACGTTTTTGTTTTGATAATTCCACTTCGTGATATGTTACCGGTTTAAATTCCGCTTCACTTGCTAGTTCGTTGAGTCCCAAATACTTTGGTGGCGTACTTATCACTCGGGTTGGGGACTGTTAACAACTTCCGTCTCCTGTCTCGAATAATGCGTCGTATGCGTTACTGCAGCTGAACATGTCGGTACGAATTAGTGGGTTTATCATTCTTGTTACTGGTTGGGCCGAATCTGATTTTTCCTTTTGTATACTATTTCTAGTTCATTTATGCATTTGTCTCTGGGGATTGTTGAATTTTCTGGTAATCTGTGCCAATTGTCTTTTCGCAATTTGTACGTGTTACATCACTTCGCCTACGATTCTTCGAAATATCCTTCTTGGAGCGTAATAATGGAATTGCGTTGTCTGGGTTTGTAATAGCCATAGCTAACTTGTTTATTAATATTTCTCTATTCATTAAGTCTTTTTATCAGGTATAATATATTTTCTTCTGTTGTGCTAGGCCTCTGTGGTATAGAAATACACAATTTATGAATTATTCATTATAAGGTACAACTTCAATCTTTTGGGTCTAGTTTAGCTGTTTGCATTTGATATTGTTGATCGGGATGGAATTTCCGTTTGTAGTTTGTTGCTGATCACCATTCGTCGCATTTGCTTACCATTTGTCCTTTTTATGGAATTCATTCCTATCGTATGTCGGTTGAAATTACTACCGTTAGGGTGTGGCTTTTGATCCGATATTAGTTGGTAATGGTTGCTTTTCCGATTTTTTTTCCGGCTTCTTCGCAATTCTTCCATTGCACTCTTCTGCAGTATTTGTTTTCCGTTTCGCTATGTAACTAGGTCCTTGTACTTCATCGATATTTGCGCTTCAATAGGGTGAGTCGGACAAGCTCTGGTTAACATCGTATCCGCGATATTTGATTGTTGAATTCCCGTTTCGACATGCATCTATCTTGTGGCTAGACATTTGTGGGTACTTTTTCATTGCTTGCGTATTGGATCAAGTAGCCTGGGTATTTTTCTAACTTCACTTTGGTACTTTCTATCACTACTACGCCTTTAACTAATTGTTGGAGTAGAGTGTATTCTCCTCCTTTCACATGATCCTGTCTCCTGCCGTTTATTTCTTTCCTGCGCCATATACTCTAGTAGTTTTTATTTTCCCATTCTTCCGCTGCTACTTGGATCGTATCCTGCTATTTCTAATAATTACCGGTATTGAATCCTTCCTCACATTCGCTTGCGTGTTACCGTGACTACTGTTCGTTTCTGTTCCGGCGTCTATGATCGTTGAATGTGAATGGTGTTCCACAAGGAATGCTACTATTTTCTTGTTACGTTGCATTTCTCGAATTTCCGTTTTATGAAATCTACTTTCTTGGTACCACACTTATATGACACTGCTACAGCTGTTCTTTGTAATCTTCCGCGCGGTTTGCGGCTTTTACATTTTCCTCTGTTCCTTTAGCGAATATTTGTCGCCGATTTTTACATTAATATCGCAATGCGATATTACCAAAAAGTTCACATCCCTTTATGCACATCATCCATATAAGTATTGTTGTGATAATTGCATTTCATTCCTTTTTGGCTGTTCTCGCGATCACTTGCGTTGATTATTGTTCTCGAATCTGTCAGTAATCCTTTACTTCTTTGCATTCATGTCTGTTTGATCGTCTCACTTACCAAGTTTTAAAGGCTTGCCATCCGCCTTGAGTTAAAATTTAATGGTTCGATTACCTTCCTAATGATGTCTGTTATTGCGAATTTGTAGCATTTGGATTGTATTTCGTGTTCGCTTTCTTGTAGATTGCTTATGGTGTTATACATCAGGTAGGCTATTCCTACTAGATATCTATTTGGCATCGTCTGATCGTTTTGTTGAGGTGGTTTATTATTCAGTTTTAGTAGTTCCTCTGGATCCTGGGTTGTGGTCCGTACTTTATTATCCATGTCTTTGTTATTATCCGGTTTTATTGCTGCCCAAAGCTGTTTCGTTCTGTCCCTATGTTATTTAGTTTCAGGTTCTCTTTATTTCTGCGCATTCGCTAAACCTAGCATATCGGGTATAATTCTATTATCCATTTTGCTCCCTGTTCTTTACCATCGTTTTCTTTGTAGTTGTTTTGTTACTTGGCTGAGTTTATTTAGCTTCGTTGTTAGCTGATCCATTTGCATCTGTTCTTTGGCTTTTGCTTTTCGGTTGTGGTTTGTCCGATTATTTGTCGTCCTCTTGGTTTCTTTTCCATCACTGTACCCGTTTCTCTACGTTTGGGTTGTTTCGTTTGTTGTATCCCTTGACGTTGTAGCTCCTCGGTCTTTATCCAATTATCCCATTCGTCCCTGTTGAGTTCTGGCGTCTTTCTATTCTCTTTTCTTTCTTCTTCTCTGTATTATGGTTTCTACTGTTTCCGCTGGTTGTTTTTGAGCGCATACAAATCCATCCAATTCGTCCGTGTATTGTACTATCATTTCGTTTTCTGTGGTGAATAAATCTTGGATCTGGGATTTTCCTTGTTGCTTCCTCGTTTACAATGTCGTTTAGGTCATTTAATATTTCTTCGTCTTCTGTGTTTACGATGGTTACTTCATCAGGTTGCAGGTGGAACTTCCGGCGTATTTTAGGCTTTCCTGTCGCCCCTATTTGTGTCTTCGTTTTTGATTTCTCTTTTGTTAAGTTCATCTACCCGCAATTTTTCGTTACTGTTATACGTTTACTCTTCCTAATTGTAACTGGTGTAAACTTCCTATTTCGCATATCGTCGTCTAAGGATCGTCCTTCATGTTGTAGGTGGAATGGTAGTTCGTATGGTTATCCTTCTTTACTTCACTTACTTTTAGCTGTGATATTAGAATCCTTTTTCTATTGGTTCGAAATCTGCGTGTCATGATTTTAAACTAATATTTCTCTATTGTTTCGGTGCCCATTCTGCATGTTTCCACTTTCTGATGATTTCTCTGAATTGTTCCGGGTGCTGCATACGTAAACTTTCTATATCTTCTTTCTTTACTGTATTTCGTTAGGTTTTCGTTTCTATTGCATGACTCGAATTTATCACTTTGCGAGGTCTGTAACTGTTCGTCTTTGGTTCTTTGCGCCGGTTCTTAATATCGTAGCTAATTCTCTGCATTTTTGAGTTTCGGTTAATCTTGTCAGTTCCTCTTCCACTGAGTCGTCCATATCTGTAGGTAAGTACCTTGATCCGGGAATTCGTTTCTCGAGTACGTTAATTCGTGGTCTAGCTTCTTCTCTTTGAATTCGTAATTTCATCTCTTTTTCGGTTTCCACTTCGATTGTGATATATATCGCGTCATTTTTCACAAATGGCGACGTTTCTCCTGTTATGAATTTCTTGAGTAGAAATTGTGGCATTCCTCCTGCTACGTTTTCTGTGGTTTTCGGTTTCTGACTCACTGCTGATCTTGGTTCCACTCCCAATTTTTCGCTGTGTCGTTCTTCCCCAATGTCCAGGTTTGGCTATCGAGATTACGGTTTTCCTGTTGAATGGCCATTCTAGTTTTCCGTCGTACCTTCCTCTTGCTAGAAGGAAAAATACAGATAAATATTTTCCTTTTGCCACTCCGTCTCCGTTTGGATATATTCTCAACTTCATACGATATCCTCCGATTTCCGTGTAAAACTGATGACTGGTTAGACTAGTAATCTTTCCTTCTTCCGCTGATTTTACTTTTTCTGCCTATCCACTTATTTTCCAGGTATAAGGTGCTAATCTGGCTTGATCATTTATTTCCTCGTCTTCCTCCGGTTGCCATTCCATTTCGTTTATTATGTCTTCCGGTAGGTTTTCATATGGACCATCTTCATATAGTTCTAAAGTTACTTCGTTGGCGACCTCTTCTGGTGCTTCTCCTGGAATGTATTTTCTCCATTTTGGTTCTGTTTTCACCGTTTTCCATTTCCATTCTTTCTTACTTTCATCGTACACCTTTTTCTATGGTGTCGCTCGACAACGTGAGTCGTCTACTGGTTGTAATTTCGTGTTCAACTTTGGATCCTGTCTCCATACTTGATATATTGTTAATATCCGATCCATTTTCCTCTTCATTTCCTCTTGGAATTCTCTGATCTGTTGTTCTTTTTTCGTCGTGTTTTTCCTTTCTGGTTCATCCATGGCTATTATGTTTATAGTCTGTCCGTTTTCCCATATACCTAGTTCGTATATCGGGGTTCGTTCTCGTGGTCCGATTTGTCGCTTGTGGTACATTATAGCCACGTCTTCCACCATTCCATCGTCACTGCTTTCTATGATTGGTTGGATGATTTCCTGATTAATTCGTCGAAATAATTCGTGTATTTGACAGTCGGGGTCTACCGATATTTCCTTTATTTCGTCGTTAGGCAATTTTATCCTTATTTTTATCGGTTCGTCTCCTCTCATATCTCTTTGATGTTCTCCGTATTTGGCTATCAACTCGTCCGTTCTTTCATTGTCAAATCTCATAATGTCCGTGTCTCTTACATCTTCTACGAACATTTTCATTGAAATTGGTCTTGTTAGTGATAATCTATTAATATATTTTCTTGCTTGGTCTATTGCCTGTTCGGTCATTTTTATCTGATTTTGTCTCATGATCTTTTGTCTTTCTTTCTCTAATCCAGGTTGTATTTCTTTAATATACATTGCTTTGATTTTTTGGCATATATCCGCTATCGTTTCCTCGATTTCATTGTTATCGAAAGTTACCACGTTTATTCCATCTGGCCATATTAGTGCATCAGCCAAATGTACATCTCGTTTTATTTTCCTTCCTTTGTAATACAGTGGTCGGTTTTTGTAGCTGGTTCCTAATTTTTCTGTTACCCATTCGTATAGCTCATTGGTATTTTCACCTCTTGTTGCTATGATTTGTCTTGGTATCTCTGGATGATCGATAACTACCTGATATTCCTTTCTATCGCATTCTTTTAGATTTTCTTGGTGTCTTTTTATTATAGTTTTCCATGACGCTGTAAAAATACCGTTGTCTTGTTGATATCCTCTTGCGATTAATTTCATAGTTCTACTGTAAGTTGTTGTATCTTTTAGATTGATAAACATCTCATTTTTACCAACTTCTTCTACTATCTCGTTGACTTCTCTTATTATTTCTATTTCGTCTTCTCTTGGGACATTTATTTCCATTCCTTCTATTTCTGATTTCGATTCGTCTTTATTTGGTTTGTTTTCCTCACATGACTGAAATATCTCTCCTCCCAAGCTGCTTATTTCACTTTCGTCTTCATCCGTTTGTTCGTCTTGTATTTGTCTTATCATATTAATATGAGGTTTTTCTTTTTCCTCTGGTTTACTCGTTTGCCCTTTTGTTTGAAGCCATATTTCTTTTAGTTTGTTTCCGATTTGTTCCTCGTTCCAGTTTGGCTCCTCTTTTCTAATTCTTGCTTCTATTCTTTGTAGTAGTACCCTCTGAATTCGATTTTTCGTTATTATTGGTTCTGACACCATCTTTCCTTCTTTTTCTTTTAACGCTGATGCTTCTTGTTCGTTTCTTTGTAGTTCTAATCTTTGCTCTTCCCCCATTCCTCGCGATAGCGCTTTCTCTGCTAATAATTCTATTTTCTGTTCTAGTACTTGTTCTTGTTCTATTCTTTTTAGTCCTTCGTCTAATTTCTGTATTAGTTCTTTCTTGTTTAATTGGTCCTTTTCTTGTTTCAGATTCTCTTCCTTTTTCCTTAATTGATCTTTTTCCTGCTCTAGAGCTTTTTCCTGCTCCCTCCTTTCGAGTGCGTTATCTAATTTTTGAATTACTGCTTCTCTTGCGAGTGATTCCACTTCGTGCATTAGTGATTTTTCGTTTTGCTCTTCCGGTATTTCCTCTTGTTTTATTTCTTGGCTTTCGATTTCCTCTGGTTTCTCAATTTTCGCTTCCTTTTGCTGTCGACGTTTTTGTTTCTCTTCTTTCGCAAATTCTTTGATTGCTTCTATTTTCTCCATTTTGTTCAATTCGTTTGTCTTTTCGTTGGCCTCATCTCCCCCTTCGTTCTCAACACACTGCTCCGCAGTGTGGGTTTCTCCTGGGGTTTCCATTCTCATCATATTGATTCTTCGTGGAGTTTGTTTTCTGTTTTCCCATCTCTGTTGAATTTCTTGGGCTTCTTCTGTTTGTAATCTTTGCCATTCCGCTTGTTGTTGTTGTTGATATTCTTTTGTTCTTTGTTCATACGTTTCTTCATTACTTCTCATTACGTTGATTCGCTGTTGCTGCGTATTGGCGGGTATCTGCTGCATCATTTCTCTCAATTCCATCGGCATTCTCTGTAATGTCTCTCGCAGCATGTCTATCTCTTGTATCACATTAATCTGTGGGTTTCTCGTCTGGTTGTTTATTCCTTGTTGATTTGGTCCTCTTTTTATGTTACATCTTCTCGCGAGATGTCCTTTCTGGCCACAATTGTAGCATGCTCTGTTATCCGATTGTCTGCATATCCTCTCGGTGTGTCCTCTCCTGCCGCATCTCTGGCAGTTGTGGTTTCGGTAGCATTCTTCCGTTCGATGTCCAGTCCGTTGGCAGGTAGTACATATCTCGTTTGTATTGGAATTGTTCCTGAAATTATTATTATAACTTACTTGGTTATTACCTCCATTCTCGGGATTCCTTGTCGGTGGTGACTTGAACATCTGCTGAGCTCTGGGAATGAACTGGTTCATTGCTGGATTCGCATTGTTGCTTGGATTGTTGGTATTTGCGTTTGTTGTTGGTGTCGTTTGTTCTGTTGCCATAACTGCTACCTGATATCCCAGTCCTAGATGTGTCTCACATCTATTCGCGATTTCTACCGCTTTATCCAATGTTTCTGGTGCCAAGCATCCGAGGTTGGCTCTTATATCTTCTCTTTTAATTCCTCTTACAAAAACATCTACCATTTTATCTTCTGGTATATCTTTGTCTCCAAACGCTTCTTTGCACAACTTTTTTAATTCACATGCGTACACTGCATTAGATTCGTCGCGTCTTTGTTTCCTGTGTAGGAAGTCTAACATCTTCCTATTTCCCTTTTTCTCTATTCCGAATATCTTTATCAAAAATTCTTTTATCTCTGTCCACGTATTTAATTTCGTTGCATTGCTTGCTTCCTCCACGAATACATCCTGTGCGCTCCCTTTCAAATACAGGGGTAGTCGCTCCTTTACTTTTTGATCTGACCAATGGCAAATGGTCTTATATACTTCGAACTCCTTGATAAATGTATCTAGTTTGTTGAGGTTGCCATCGAAAGGCTCCCCCCTGAATTTCTCTCTAAATTCTCCTACTGTTGCGTTATTAGTATTCATCATTGCATTTGGGTTGGCTGTTGGAATTGTATTTGAGTTCGAATCGGTTGTCATGTTCAGATTATTATCTCGACTTTTTGTTATCTCTTCCTCGCTTCCTGGTTCCGATATTTCTACTATATTCTCTGTATTAATTATTCTGCTTTCTTGGCTGCTACTATATTCAAAATCGTCTGGTCCGTTTTCTGATCCGGTTCCTGTTACTGTTACTGTTGATATCGCTGTGTTGACGCTTCTGTCACTTATTGCTTTTATCCTTTCTTCTTCTTCTAATAGGCTCTCTTCTTCTTTCTTTTTGGTTTGGCTTCTCGTATTATATTTTTTGTTCTCAATGATTACGGTTATCCGCTGGTTTATCGCTGTGGCTTCTACTTCGTTGATTATCTCCTTTTACTTTGGTTTGTTCCGAATTTGCTTGAATTGCTTTGTGATTGCTCTAAAACTGCTTTGTCGTTTGCTCTAAAAATAAATAACACTTCCAATATTTTATACTTTATACAACTTTGCTCCTCCGTTTTATTATACTATATACTTTATTTCCCTTGTTCATGTTTTCCGCTGTGATTCTTCTTGTTTGCTTTACCCCCCCATCATTTTAAGTCCAATTTAAATTATCTATAACTCGTATCAATTATCTATCAAACTCGTATCAATTATCTATATAGTCTTATCAGTTATCTATATAGTCGCATCAATTATCTATATTTTATCAAATAAATCAATATCATCATATCATCATTCATTTCATTCATTAATTATTTTCCCTATGTCTCTCTGTTTCAAAAAATTGTTTGCTTATTCCTCAGTCGCTGGCGCTCTATGGGCCTTTATCTAAATCCTTTAATTCTTAATCACGGGCACTTTATGGCCTTTGTCTAAATCTTTTAATCCTTAATCACTGGCGCTCTATGGGCCTCTATCTAAATCTTTTAATCTTTAATCGCTGGCACTCTCTGGCCTTTATCTAAATCCTATTCTCTTTTTACTGGCACGCTATGGCCTTAAATTCTCGTCTCATCCGGCATTCTATGGCCTCTATAATTTATCCTCTCTATTGGCTCTCTATGGCCTTCTCTATTTACTCGGACTTGAGTTTTCATCAGTGACCTATTGGGTGACTTGTCCGATGGACAAGCTTGAGGCCTCACACTGACTTCTCAATCCATGGCGTCTGTTGGGAGCGCATTTATCCGGTTACGCTTGCCTCACCGCCACTCGGATATCCGGTACTCGGTGTGGGATCCGGGTTATTGTACCGAACTCCTCGCTGGGTTAATAATCTAAAAAAACATTCCCTCAGTACTCGGTGTGGGATCCGGGTTGTGTACTTCGGAGAATATAAAAGAATGGAAAACCTAGACGTTCAATCAAGCTCCAAAAGCGGTTTACTTGATTTCCCGAATAGTGAAAAGAAAAGGAAGAAAAATTTGGGCGCTGCAATTTTCTATTATTTCCGTCTACCGTCAGCCGCCCCGCGTCAGATTTCCAGCTCTGCTTGGCTGCCTCAATCTGATCCTTAGTAGGACCTTTCGAGTATGAACCATTTACCGGTTGGTTCACATCTCACCTACCGCTTGGTGTCCTCGATACTCGGTGTGGGATCCGGGTTGTGTATCGAGTCCCTACCCAGGTAAAAAAAATTCTCGGTCGATACTCGGTGTGGTATCCGGGTTTTTGTATCGAGCGGTTCAGCGTCACTAGTCCCTTGGCTAGCAACAACCTGAACTCGACAGTCCGCCGCTGTCCTCTGGTGCCTCACCACCAGCTAGGGAAAAAATGTTTCTAGGTACCTTTACGAGACTTTTTGGCTCTCTCACCTTCGGCGTCTAAATCATGCGCATTTTCTCTCACCTCTCAGTTCATCCCTTCACTTCCCCCATCAAAATTTGTGGTAATCGCATCAACAAATCTCCCAAAAGAGGTGATCAATCTCTCGCCGGCTACTTGTTGACATTTGCGACTTGGCCTACCCCTTCATTTCTCAGTTAGGTTGATCAGGGTTTTCCCTCGGGTGAGCGTACTATCGTTTTGATAGCTCATGTTATCACTTTTCACTCAGGTTTCACTTTTTCCTCCTCCTATCTCCATATAATATCGATAAAACATAAAAGAAATATACACTAGGAAACCTATTGGTTGTCGAAATTTTTCTGTCCAAATATGCGATCTAGATAGATTCCGCTGCTCTTGTGTTTCTGTGCATGTAGTTAATTTTTCCCTGATTCGGCTTTCGTATGTTACTTTAATTTTACTTGTCGTCATTTATTTACTCTTATTTATCAGTTACTCTTTTACACACATTATACATTTAATTATTAACTATTACAACAACTCATTTATTATCGATTACTACAACAATTTCATGGATAAAACACTGTAATTCGTTCCTTTATCTTTCTCTGACACAACACACAATGCGATTCTTTGGCACACCCCTGACAGAAACTCAGGTGCCCACAAGGTATTACCATCACTCGTGCTTCTTCCGTTCGACATACATAACATTCCCGATAGACTTTGGTTTGCTCTTTTATCATTCGCATTATCTCATCTTCCATTGTTTCGACCTTTTTCATCATTATGCTCCACTCTTTGCCAAATTCGGCTATCTCCAATCTCATAAACAAAATTTCATATATCTTTTCGGTTGTTACTTCTTCGTCGATGTTAATTAATTTTATCAGAATACATAGTTCATCAGGGTAGAGGCTTGAAATCGATGCGACGTCTTCTTTAACTTTTCTCATTAATTTTTGTTTATTTATCAATCTCTCTAGGTTGTCATTTTCGATGTTCAGTATCTCTCTTAGTTTCGTTATTATCGGTTTAGTTTGCTCCATCTATTAATAAAACATTAATCAATATGGTCATTATATTAACTTATTGTCGCTTATTCTCGCGTTGGGTTTGTTTGATTTTTCCCCGTTTAAATTCTTTTCTATTCTATTTATTTTACTTTCGTTCTCTTAACTTACCCCATTTTCATTTTATCCCAATTTTTACCCTTTAATTAAATGTTGTTTGTTTTATGTGAGTTGCTTTGTTATTTCTATGCGTTGTATTTCTTGTAGTTGGTTTGATCGTTTTCCATAGTTTGGCTATTTCACTTTTTGTACTTGGTGGACTAATCATTTGTTTGTTGATCTATTATGTTTCCTTGGTCGTTGGGTTGCTTGTTTTTGTTGCTCTAAGCTTGATAATTCTAATTTTTCCAATCGACGAAAATTTTTTCTGAGCTCCAAATTTGTACTGTCAACTTGGTCGTTTTTCATCGTTCCTTTGTAGTCCAATTGTAATCGTTTTTCATCGTTTATTTGTAGTCAAATTGGTCGTTTTTCATCATTTGTTATCACGTTCCGTTTTCATCATTTGTTATCACGTTCCGTTTGTCAAGTTTATCTCTCCCTGGTCCGACCAAATGTCGTCCCGACATTTTCTATTTACTTGTAAGATTTTGTTTCGGTTTCCTTTGGTCTTTCCAAACGACAAGGCTTTCATTCCCGGCTGAGGGTATACTGACAAATTCTTTGTTGTTTCTTAACTTGGCTGTGTTGATCTTTCCTAATGACAAAGCTGAGTCCCCCAAATTTATACTTGGTGGGCGAGCCATTCGTTTCATTAGCGTTTTCTTATTTTGTAGTAAAATTGGTCGTTTTTCGTCGTTCTTTATTTAGTTTCATTTATTAGGTTTGATTCTTGTTAATCTGTCCTCCGTTCCTTTGTCATCTCTCCTAGGTTCGGCGAAAATGTCATCCCGACATTTTCTGTTTAATAGGTTGTTTTGTTTTTTCCAATTGACTAAGCTTTCATCCCGGCTGAGGGTGTACTGGCAAACTTTCTGTTGTTTCTTGACTCGGTTGGGTTGATTTTTCCAATAGACAAAGCTTCAATCCCGGCTGAGCCCCCAAATTTATATGTGGGGTTAGTGGTGTGGATGACCTTCACCCCAATCATATAAAATAGTTTGTTGCTCCCTCCAATGGTTACCCGTTGCTAGGCAACGTTGGTAATGTAACCACTGGTCACAGGACGTCCAAAGGTGAGTTCCGATATCAGAACTGCTAAGGGTTAGTCCTATGTCGGGTTCAGCGGACTGCCGTTAGAAGGCCTATGTCCGTCTTCTATTTCAGGTCCCTTTATCACTTTCTAGTTAATACTTTTCATTTCTATATTTATTTACAAATAATATCATAATAAACGAAACAATTTTTATTTAATGGCAAACAAATTAAATTATCATCAGACATTGAGTTTCTCATTTTATTTGGCTACTCCTTGGGCACGTCTTCGCAACCGCTCGGTTCGACCGGGTCGAGCGTGTGATCTGGGCTTCTTGTTAGCTGATTGGACTCTTTCTTGGTCGCGATAGGCTAATTGTGCCGGAGCGAATACCAGAGGGTAAGTCACTGCACTTCCCTCCTGGCATGCCGACAAGGCGACCTCCAGTCCTTTGATTTGTGTTCGCTGCGCCTGGTTCAACACTCTTTCCTCTTTCCAGCCCTGTTGTGCGGCAGTGAGGCGCTGGTATAATGATTTCATTTTCTCGGGTTCGGCCCAAGTGGCTTTCAGCTGTGGCATCTCTCGGCTTTGTTGTAGAAGTTGTCGGTGCAGGTGTTGATTTTCTCGTCTGAGTCCTTTCAGCTCTTGGTGCAATATTTTCGTGGCTTTCATTTCTAAAATTACAATACTTAAATGATCAGTCATTTACAATATTGATTCAACTCTATTGCCCCTCTCTCTTAATTAATTTTTCAATGTATTGTCGGCGGAGTCTCATGCGTTTTAGCTGGTTGGTGTTAATACTCTGGTTGGTCCAAGTTTAATAACAAAAAACGTTCTATCTTTTCCTATCATTTATCATCTATAAAATATTTAGAATGTTATTGCAAAAAGAGTAAAAATTTATATCTCATTTCGTTACATTAATTGTCAAAGTAATTACTTGAGAAAGCTAAAAAATAGAATAACCCGTGAGACATAAACATTTATTGAAAAAAACTAAAACATATCGATACAACTCATTCCTGACCGTTAAAATGTTCACTCCTTCGATTGTTGTGCTTGGGATTCCATTGAGGATGTCTGCTCGCATAGGTATGATCGCCGGTTTGACGCGATCCGAGTCGACTTCGAAGTGTTGACTGCACGAGGTTCTCCGGTATCACCATTTTTGTCGGTGCTGTCATCTGCATTAGCCTCGGGTCGTCTAGTTCGAAAGACACTCCATATTCTGGCGGGAATCCATCGGTACTCGGGATAGCACCACTTGCGATATCTCTGTTCACTTGCGCTAGTCGCTGTCGGGCCAACACCGCTTTCCGGTGGTACTTTCTTTCGAGTTCTTCCATCTTCATGGCCGCGTATTCGGCTCGCTGGCGGGCTTCTCGTGCTGGATTGTGGCCCGGCTCGCGCTTAATCGCGATACTTGGCAACTCGATCTCTTCAGCTTGATATTCTGATCTTCTTGGCCAACTGGAGTCTCCGTAAGTGGATAACAGATATCCGTTATCCCACAGAACTTGTCGGTATCGAGCGGCAGAAGCGCTCGGGATCTGTAGAGTCACTCGAGAATTGTCACTCCAATTGCCATGCGGGTCTCTGCGATCTAAACGTGAAAATAATTAATTACCATCATTCTTATCGATGCGCCTGCGTGTGCAAAACATGGACGTTAGTGATTTATGCTATTTTCCTATCGTGCGAAATTACCTGATTTTTCTCCTTCGCTAGGCCTCTGAGTATCATTTCTTGAGATCCGGTCTCGTAAAGAATCTCGAGCTCGAACACGTCCACTATCGGTGCTAGTTGTTAGGTGGTTCATTTACGTGGTATGAAATGTGAGTTTTTACTGGGTTCTTTTATATTCGTGAATTATTTGCGAGGGCGTGGTGGGGTGAATGATCTGTCATTCAATTTATTCGTTTTCGCGGTGGAGTGTTAATATAATTATTTTAGTTATTTATTGTTGATTATTTGATGCTGTTCATTATTTATTTTGTTTAGTTCGGCGGTAAAAGTTCATTTCTATTGATCGTTTCATCTTCCTTGGTTATGATAAGTTGATTTGATCATCGTCATCGACTTGTCATTTGTGTCAGATTTTTGGTGATTTATTCCGCGGTAATCTCGGACTATGACCTATTCGTAGTTTATTTGGCGCATGAACAAACAATTTGATCTGTATTGGGTCTATGTATCAATGTGCATTTAATCACGATTTTCACTTGTCGATTGGAATTTTGGTGCTTATCATTCGAATTACTATTCTCATTTACGACGATGTACCCAAGAAAACACTACAAGTCGCTCTGGACTATTGTCATTACTGAAAGAAGATTTAATTGTACAGGCTGGTTAGGGAGAAACTGCTGGGCGGAATACTTGATGACCGCTATTCAATGAAGAGGATATTATGGCTAGGAAAGGGTCTAAATCTTCATTTGGATTTTTAGTTGGGACATGTTATTGCACTATGGTTTGTTCTCTTGGTTGGAACTTCTGATTTTATCGCTTTCATTAATTTCAGGGTGTTCCTAATTTTATTCGATTTCAAAGATTCAATATCATTCGTGGCAAGTCTGTGTTATTCGAATCCCTTCACGAAAACTGAGTTCTTATGTTTACATCTACGCATCATTTGTGATATTTTGTTATCTTGTTCTATTATCATTGTGTACAACTATTAATTGATTTATTCATGTGCGGTTCATATGATTTTTTGGTCGATTTGTATTGGTTATTCGTAACATAATAAATTTCATTATCCTTGGCTTCATGAATCGTATATTTATCTTTCAATTCGTGGAAAAGGTTCATCGCAAATTGTTAGTTTGGTTTATCATTTGTCAATGTCTAATGCCTTAATTTTTATTACTGTTATGAAATTTTAGCGGGTCTATATCCTATCGTAATTTTCTCGGAATCAGTTATTTCGACTCTGTCGTTTACTATTTCGTTTCTTTACTCCATTTGCTCTGGCTTCGTACTCATAAGTCATTCACTAATTTAGATTAGATCCGAGGATACTTTAAATCATTAATACTTATTAAATTTTTCTTGATTTTTATTACGTGAGTATTTAATTTTGGATCATTTATTTAAGTGATTATTATCTCCTGGTTACGTTGCAAAAGTCTTCTCGTATGAATGTTCTGGTCACAAATTTAGTTATTATTTCATAATTTTAATTTGAATAATTTATTTACGTCACATCTAGTTTAATATTAGGGATTCAATTACTTTAAATTAACTTAGTTTAATTTCCATTTAGTTATTAAATTTATCTGCATCGCATCAGTTTCAAGTCCCCACTACCCGAGCCTTAATTTTTGTCCTAAGGTTCTTGTGTTCATATTAGATTTTACGAGTGCCCACTGGACTACTCGGTGTTATCATTTTAGCCGATGTGTAATTAAATATTTAGGTCGATTTTACGGGAGATGGGTGAAAGAGATCTAGCCAAAAGTCTAGCTCTCAATCTTCCCACTGCCCCTATACGGTAGAATATTTACGTTCGAGATCCGTCGTTACGCACGACAGGGCTCTCACGGGCACACACTGTAGGCGGAGAAACCGCACTTACACAGTGTGACTAGTTGTGTTATGATTTTACTTTCTTGTGTGATGTGTGGCTGTGGGCCAGAAAAATTTCGACTCATCAAACTGAAGATTCATTTTTTCATAAATACATATATTTGTTGAAACAATTTCATCATGGTTCGTTCATAGTTCATACATATCAACATACGACAAAAGGTCCTCACACATACGATCAAGTAGAGCTTACATTAAGATACTTGATTCGCAGAATGAAAACAGTTATCGAGAGTTGCTCCTTTGAATTGGTCTGACAAAAGTAATTTGTTCACTGAGTGAAAAGTAATTTTTTCATTAAAACTTTGTGAAAATGGATTGGTATTTATACCTGTTCTGTGACCCTAACCTTGCGTGTTATTTTTTATGCGTTAAAACAAAATTTGACCTTGCAATTATGTGTCTAATTAATTTCTAATTTATTATTATTTTTTGATTTCTTTTACAATTTACTCATTTATTTTTAATTTCAATCATTTCTGATTAAAATTATTTTATTTTTGTTCGCTTTATTCATGAACTCTTTTAATTTTTTGTAAATTGTCACTTTTTCGGTCAAATCTTTTGTTATCATGTTATTTCTATGTCAACTCGTGCGTATCTTGGTGCGTTTGTTAATATTTTAATTTAATTTTATGTTTTCTATTTTATATGTTAAATTATGTGTTTTTCTCGCATTTTTAGGTGTTTATTATATGTTTAAGGGTCCGATTTTGAAATGTGCGTGTTGTATTTGCGTGCTGTTTCCGATCCATTTAAACAAAAGCTTGTACTGGCCCAACACATTAAATATTCAATTAATTTTCGTCATATCTAGGATATTTAGTTACTTTCGTCAGCTTTAATATATTTAGTTACTTTTCGTAACATCGATTTCGAGTTTCCACCTCCCGAGCCTCTCAAACTGGTCCTAAGGAACTTGTGTTCATATTAGATTTTACGAGTGTCCACTGGATCAGTTTAGCCGATTTGTACATTTGATTTTTGGTCGATTTTTCGGGAGATGGGTGAAAGAGAGCCAGTCAAAAAAACTAGTTCTCGATCTTCTCACTGCCCCTATAAACGAATATAAATTTACGTTGGAGGCCGTCGTTAAGCACGACGGAACTCTCACGGGCACAAGCTATAGGCGGAGAGACCGCACTTACACATCGTGATTAGTTATGTATCATTTTAATTTCTTGTATGTTGTGTGACTGTGGGCCAGAAAAATTTCGGCACTTAAGACTCTTTCATTAAAAACATATTTTCAGATAGGTACATTATTATACGACAAAAAGATTCCCACATATACGATCAATAGGGCTTACATATAAGGTGCTTGATTACGTATTGTGTAAATTGTTGCCGATAGTTGCTCCTTGAATTAATAGTAAGAATTCTACAGAAAAGTGGCTTGCTCACTAAGTGAATGCATTAAAATTCTGTAAAAATGGATTGGTATTTATACCTATTCTGTGACCCTAACCTTGAGTGTTAATTTTCATGCGATAAAACAAAATTTGACCTTGATATAACTTGTCTAATCTAATTCTAATTTTTATTATTTTTTCGATTTTATTTGACAATTTGTTCATTAACTTTTTATTCTAATTCTTTCTGACTAGAATTATTTTATTTTTATTCAATTTATTCATTAACTCTTTTCATTTACATAAATTGTCAGTTTTTCGTTCAATTCTTTTGTTATGGTGGGTTACTGGGTTTAACATTTGTTTTTATCTTTCTATTGTTACCCCAGCAATGCCATATAAATATTCTCTAGCTACCACTCGGCACCCGTTGCTAGGCAACGTTGGAAATGTGTTCGAGTGGGTGGATTGTCCGCAAAAAGTGAGCGCTATTACTAATGCTGTAATTGCTCGGACAACCCTCGGGTTCAACGAGCTGTCGATGGAAGACCTATGCTCGCTTTGCAATGTCCCCTGTGTGCGAAGGTTCAAGATCAGACTCATGTTGACAGGTAGAGATGGAACGACATTCATGTGACGAGGTGTGAATGCTCATGACTTTTCTGCGGCAATTTAATATTATTCACAGTTTTAACATATCCCTTTTAAACAATTTACCAACACTTACAATTTTATTATGCTCATAAACAGTACAGGGTAAATTAGACAATATTCGTAAATTAATTTAATTTATAAGCAATACAGAACACATTAATTTAGTTTGTTTACCAGGCGTGCGGCTCTGCGTCGGCGCGTTCTTTACGCCCGGCCTATGACTGTTTGAAGATATTGCCGATGGAGTTGCCAAGGGTGTTGGGTTGTTGGCTGAATCCCGGTACGCCAATTGGGATGGGGCGAAGATAAGAGGGTAAGTCACCGCTTCTCCTTCACGACTGGCCGCCAGGGCAACTTCCAACTCCCTTATCTGCGTCCGGAGATTCTGATTCAGTTGTCGTTCCTCGGCCCAACCCTTTTGAGCAGCTGTGAGACGTTGATGAGTAGATTTGAGTTTCGCTGGGTCCGTCCAGGTGGATTTCACCTGTTGAACCTCCTTTGTAAGTTGGATTAACTGCTCATATAAAGCTTTATTTGATTGCTGGGCGCGCGATAACGCCTTCTGTAGTACTTGAACAGGTTCCATGGCTAATAAAGAGAATGATTAAGGGTGTGAGATTACTAATAGAGCACAATTATATGAATTATGTTTAAACCAAACAAACGAATGGAACATCATTTACAAAAAAATTAAGAAATTCTAAACTAATCATCACAAGATACAGTTAATTTTATTTATTATTAATCCAAAGGTTTATGAAATTTATGTTCTTGACTGTTTGCAAATGGATCAGGGGAAGCCCTTCGCTACCCATTCTTCGGGCGTATAGCCCGAGATGGACATTGTTGGCCTCTTTATGTTACGGGCTCGGACCGTGGTTGATTGAGGGGCACGTGTCGTCGTGACCTGTCAAGGGTGCCAATAATTGTCGGCGATCCGACCCGCCCGTAAGTTCTCTTCGACGTTCGCCAGATACTGGCGAGCTCGGACCACCTGTAGATCCACTTGTCTTTGATGGGCTTCCAGGCTCTCGAGCAGATGCCGAGCTTGCCGGTGGATTTCCTCGGCCGGGCTCCATTCTTCGGCCATCTCTTGCCCCAGACCGTCCCTGAGGAGGAACCTTGACGGGGGGAATTCGGGACATCTCTCTTGCCTGTAACGTGCCCAGGCCAATCTCCACCAGTCTGCGAGAGAAATTGACATGTGGTCCGTCGGACTAGCTGCTGAAAGGAAAATCGTTAACTATATGTACCAAAACCAAAGTAAATGAGTATAATGATCCTGATTTAGTCCTTTGTGAAACTCTATTAGGAATTTAACTCCGTCTTAGCACGTTATGGGAATCGAGAACAAGTCTTACGGTTTCGCGGTTACTCTACTTCGGCCGTTTAATCATTTCCATCTTCTTTGCCGGAGTGTTTTTCACAATATGAAATTTTAATTGATTTTTCAAATATTAATCTCCGCGTTGACCTTTAGAATGACTTGCCGTTATTTAATACCTAAAACAGATAACTATCTATCACTAGTAGTGGGATGTGTCACATCCAGCACATGTCACATCCAACACAGTACCCCCTCCCCCCCGCTGAGAGAAAATTTTTCTAAGTCCAAAAGTACAAAGAATTTTTAAGACAAAGACAATGACTCATTCAAGGTCATTGAAA